>CAJVPJ010000031.1:0-66534 GCA_910592205.1 Paraglomus occultum
AAAGTGGAGTGATAACGAATCATGAAACATTAATATTATCTCTGGAAAAGCCTATTTTAGCTGTGCTAATGCATCTGCCACCACAAGATGAAAATCGAGCAAACTTTTTCAATCGCGTGTTATTCTCGCATCACGTAAGTCGTTGTCCGATTGATCATGTCTTGGACATTTAATCTTGGCTTGTCCCTAACATGAATATTTGCATAATACAGAGTGGGTTACAACAGAACGAGAATTTGTTGTTAGAATTTGTATTCTATACGTTGGATTCTAAAGGAGTTGATGAAGCGCTGAATACATTCGAAGTGTAATGAATCTAAGCCTGTTTTGTAACATATTTCGAAATGTTCTGACACTCTACGCATGTTTATCATAGGCACCTCACCACACCCCCCTATAGCGAGAATCCTGTCTTTTTAGGATACGTTGGCTTGATGGCCTATGCGTTGTGGCAACGACGTTCTGGGCGATTAAATAACGAGATTGATTCGACAAGTGAAGAAGAGAGTATGCAAAATGAATCTATTCTAGTCTACAAGATTTAGCCAGTTAGTTCGTTCAGCGAATAAAGAAATGACGCTGAATTTTTAGATCGGATGGAGGTTTGTTCTTATACGCCAAAGTATTACTACTCAATTGCGTGTCAATCCCTGGAAACATCACTTGAGTTGGATATTAATAATGATTTATTTCTTGATACGTACATCAAGGTTTGTATCCTGTAAATAGCACAAATCCTTTCGATCCATCGTTCACCTAACAATAGTCTTTAGCTCTTAGTCGCAAACGACGAAATAGATAAAGCAATATCGATGGCAAAAAAAGCTTTTGAGAACAGTGATAATCGACTAACGACACACAGGTATACAGTCACATGCGAGCTAAAACCATAAAGTATCTCTATTCACGTATTATTTCTGTTTTCTATTTATAAGAATACTTGTTACTCTTCTTTACACTTATCAAGGAACTGATAGGGAATGGCTGTCCGTAGCGAAATCTTATCATCAATTGGATCCCGTCGGCTGTCCAGAGATTGCCTTATTACCATTAATCGAGCACTATGATGCTGATATAAAGCGTTACGATGTTGCTAGCAGTAAGAAAAATTTGGGCATAGATTATTAAGCTTATTTTCTTTTGAACTAACTGTTATTGTATTGTTGTAGAGCACACAGGGAAGATAGTCAGTCACAAAATTGTGAAAGCCCACAAAGCTGTTCTGAAAATGCTTTTTGCAAGAATAGAACACGGCGATGTACGATGGGAGATATTAAAAGAAACTGTTAAGCGTATACTACATATAGAGTGAGTTCTGGCCGATGTTTTGCACTTTGCTATCTATAAGCTGACAATGTTTAGATTCTCATTTATCCACACTCTTTCACCTACCCAGTACACTATCGCCAACATCCCTCCACTCCCTATTCTCTAGTCGCCCTTATCTGCCTGGTTTGCTCTTTAAACATCGACAAACAGATACATCTGTTTCTCGGCAAGGTCTTTTTGATGTGATTGGGCAATACGTTGAACCGTTTGGTCATTATGTGGTTAAAGATGAGGAGCTCACACTGAACTACATTAGCAAGTTGAAGGAAGTTGTAGTGAATAAGGGCGGAGATGTCGACGACATACCATGGGAAGAGTATAAACTTCGGAAGAAAAGGAAGAGTAAACAGAGTAACAGTGATAGCGAAAGCGAAGGTGAAAGCGATGCAAGTTATTCAAATAATGACGATGATGGGTCTATGTATGGAGCGGAATATGAATCTGAGTGAATAAATAAACCTTGACGAGTAAGATAAGTCTCTCTTTCCTCGATTAGCAATCGAGTCCATCTTACCTTGAGAAACAAGAACGTAAGTTTGTATATTAAATACTAGATGTAGCTTTGGAATAAGTTCGTGTTTTTTGAACTAGAAGCATGATCAATCAAAAGCAAACTACAGATGATATTATCCTTATTAAGCAGTTATTCGAAAATCAACCAACATCCTATCAAGTTAACAATTTACGATGACGACTAGCTTTATTAGACTAAAGCTTCTCGTACCATTAATGCTATATTAATATTTAATCGTCTGCTGAGCACAAGCAAATAATACGGCAAGGACGGCCATGGAATAAATACAATTGTATGGACAGCTGCTTAACTGATATATAACTTCTCCACGAAACCCCCCCCCCCCTCCCCCTACAATTTACTAATTGCTTACGATACTTCTCATTGTATATCTTCTTTTCTTGCAAATCCACTTAACGTAACTTTTGAATTTTTCATCCATTAAAACGCGTTTCCAGAAATTTCAATCCTCAAGCAAATTAGATGTCATTGAGAAAGTCTCATTCTCGTAATTGAAAGATTACAGTCATCGCGCCTGTACAGTATATAAAATTGCACATTATTTGACTTTGATATAAATATAAACTTTGTTAATATAAACTTCACGCTTCGAAATTTGAACAATTTCTTGCGATTTTGTTCATCTGTTCCAGCGAGCGATAACGTCATTTCGCATTTTTCTATCTATTAATTTCCTTTTGGGTGGCTATAATTAGGATTTAAACATTCGATTGTGAAACCCACAATCCTTTGTGGCGTAAAATTCAAAACCTGTGTGTATACAACGAAAGCACCCCCGCACTCAGTAAACATACTCAAAAATCCAGAATGACATCATCAAGCATTGGCAACTCGTGTTTCGTGTAACATCTTAAATGAACTCTGGTTTATTTAATCGAACCACTCTTACCATTGAATATTGTTAAAATTCTTGAATTAGTCAATAGGTTATCATGTCAGATGAATATGTAAAGTTGTCCATATTTGGGACCGCATTCGAAGTTACGACGAGGTAGGAAATGAGTATGTTGGGGAGAGGGTATGCGAGAGAAGTTTGGCAATGCTCGGAATGCAACAATCGTCAAACAGTTCTAAGCATTTCACTGATTACATTTCAGATATGTTGATTTACAACCTATCGGCATGGGAGCATTTGGTCTAGTATGGTAAGGCTACTGACGACGTGAAATATTGGTTATTTTGAATATTAAAATCGGTTTGTTCTCTTTCTGATTAAGCTCCGCTAAAGATCAGTGGTCAGGAAATAGCGTAGCCATTAAGAAGATCATGAAGCCATTTAGCACTCCTGTATTAGCGAAAAGAACTTATCGTGAATTGAAATTGCTTAGGCATTTGAAACATGAAAATGTATGACTTTGATTGAATGTTATTACGTTATCTGTTATGTCAAAGTTGGTAACCGAAATCTTGGGGTTTGTTTACATAGGTCATCGGTCTTAGTAATATATTTATCTCTCCTTCGGAAGACATGTATGCAATATGCGTGGTGAAAGATTATCATGTATAGATACGTCAATCTGCATACGACAAAACGCCCCATTTTGTTTTAACGTTATGCATACCATTTGTGATTTTTAGATATTTTGTCACCGAGTTGCTAGGGACAGATCTACATAGACTGTTGATTTCTCGGCCGCTGGAAAAGCAATTTATTCAGTATTTTTTCTATCAGATTTTGGTAAGCTACTTTCTATATTATTTATTATCTATTTTGCTGAATCTGAGTGAGTTTGCGATGCCACGATCTTGTACATCTTAATACTAGCAATTATTTTTTCCAACGGTTCTTTGAATAGAGAGGGCTGAAATACGTCCATTCTGCTGGTGTGGTCCATAGAGATCTGGTGAGTAATTTTCAACAGCCTTCCCAACCGTAAGTTTCATCAAAATTGCTCACTTTTGCTGAAAATGGGACATTGTTAGAAACCCAGCAACATACTTGTAAATGAAAATTGTGATCTAAAGGTGAGCTGAGCATACAACTATGTACTCGTGCATTATATATTATAATGTCTTTATTATAATGAATTGGCTGTTCTATTGAGCTAACCCAATCTCTATTTCTTTATTCTCATTCTCGTTAGATTTGTGACTTTGGGTTGGCTCGTGTTCAAGATCCTCAAATGACAGGATATGTATCGACACGTTACTACAGAGCACCCGAGATTATGTTAACCTGGCAGAAGTATGATGTAGCAGGTGAGTAATTCGATCAGTCAAGTTTGCTACCACACATAACAATAATTATCTGACTCATGAATGCGTAGTCGACATATGGAGTGCTGGTTGTATTTTCGCTGAGATGCTTGAAGGAAAGCCTCTCTTTCCAGGAAGGGATCGTAAGTACAGATTTCCGGCAACGTTCTTCTTTCTTTTTTTTTTTTCGCTTTGGCAACTAAAATAATTTTCACATTGTCTTAGATGTCAATCAGTTTTCAATTATCACAGAATTGTTGGGAACGCCTCCTGACGACATTATTCAAACAATTGGCAGCGAGAATGTAAATATTAACTGATTCATTGCTGCTAGAAGTTCCAATTTATGCTAAAGTTATTATTTGTCGTAGACAAGGAAATTTGTGGATTCGTTACCAAAACGAGAAAGAGTTCCTTTTGCGCAAAAATTCAAGAACGCGGATGCGGATGGTAATGACTATTTATGATTTAATTATATTTCTTTATTTTAAATTACTTAGCTTTTACACTCCCTCTCTTCCCTATCAATTTCTTTATATGATGATATTAGCGTTGGATCTTCTGGAAAGAATGCTTGTTTTTGATCCTCGAAAGCGCATTACTGCCGCAGAGGCGTTAGCACACAAATACGTAGAACCATATCATGATGAGAGTGACGAACCAGTTGCAGAGGTGCCATTTAATTGGTCATCTATTGAAGCTGACTTGCCGGTAGATAGCTGGAAGAGTATGATGTATGCAGAAATTTATGGTGAGTGATTATTTAAAGCTATAGGCTTATAATACGTTCTGTCGTTGTGTGTATGTCACGGCTGGAGAAATGTAACTCATTTTTATTGTACAGATTTCCGCAACGAGGACACCATGTAATTGTTATTGTGTTGAATAGACTAATGAGTTAAAATTCGAGATTTTATCTTATATTCTACACTTTATATCGGGATATATACACATGTATTTAATATTTTATTATTCGATCATATCATGTTTCTGGTTTCGTTTGTTTTGGGGTGATCTGGGAGGAATTAAGCTCCCTAACCTCGAAACAAACGTTGGATGAGCCTCATTTACAACGTATATTGCTTTGCAATATTCAAAGCCAAATTTAAACTTTGTCATTATGGTATGTTGTAGACGAATTGGACGCTTAACGTCACTTACAATCTTTTGCTTAAGTTATCTTACAGTTCTATAGCGCCAGTTCTCGAACTAATTTGATACGCCAGTATAACAATGCTATGTTCCAAACAAAACGAAATATTCAGATTTACGGCCTGTCTTTTACTCAGTATCGCCCACACCAAGACGATCTGTTTCTTGTCAATGCGATTTCGTAAATTGCACAATGATATTCAATTATGATCAATTACAAACACGTTCAACAATTCGCTATAACTGACTATCCAAACTATCTTTGGTACACAATTTCCATTATGAATTGAGAACATATTGCAAGAATAGATTACAAATAAAATTGGGCTTGGCTATTTGGCTGATTTGATATGGAAAAAGGGACACAATAGTCTGATTCAGATGTTTCTACAATGGCTGGCACGTTGATATAAAACATGTTCGATGTCATTTAATCGCATTAGTATTATAATTTCGTTTGAACTATAAAGCAGGTAGTCAAGTGGATATAAAGGATTGTACACATCTTATACATTTCAAGCTGTTACATAGTATTAACTCTCTAAGCAGCTGCCGTTATCGTGGATGACGCGTCATCACAATATAATATTAAAATTGCGCAAAATGTGAATCAAAATTCAATTAATTAATTAGAGAAAGACTGTTCGCGGGATTTTCTACTCATCATTCGTAAGTTACAGTATAAGATACTTATTGACATTTGCCGAAGGATTATTATGTATGGTGATAGACAATTATTACATATAAACAACAACAAAGACGCGTACATGAGAAACAGAGCTTTCAATTGATACCAATTTTGTTACTAAAACTGACCGCGCAAACTTATGTATGAATATTGGTATTAGTCACAAATACCACTATGAATCAGACATGTTAATTAAGTGGTTTCTAGTTATAACATTGTCAACGCATGCAATGCCAAGCATGTTGAGATAAGCTTCTTGGCATAGATGTACATTGTGATCTCAAAGATAGAAGTTTTTTCATGAGATCTCGTTTTCTTTTCAAACATTGGATGCTAATTTGATCATCCATAATTGCAATACAATTACAATGGTGTAAGGTTTTCTTTGGAAGCGTCGGAATCATTTGCTTCATTGGGTATGTGGCTATGATCACTATTATTGGTAATATGAATGAATCATGCTATAGTTTTCGAAGGAAGAGCATTCGACTAAGGAAGCACCTGTGACAGCTAAGTTTTTATGCCAAGAGACTAAGTAGAAATCTACTGCAATTCAGCGCGTCTAAGACGGCCGACACCCTCACTGAGGTAAATACAGAAAAAATAAAATATTGTTATTATTGGTATCGGAATAAGGTTTGGCCGCGGTACCGTTTTAATTAAAGTTTATCTCACGAAACGCTCTTCTGGATTAGACTCTGTCTAAACTATTCATGTGAATTTTGATTAAGGATTTCCCCTTTTAAACAAACAATTGTTAGGCAATGGGAACGCAGTGTCTTGCCAAATATAACGCTAGAACTTTTTGGTTTAGACTGTTACCTGAATAATAATAATAAGTCGATGTTAAAGTATCTTAAAAAAACGCAACAAGCATCGAAACAAATTATAACGTTTGTTACTTGCTCTTAAACGAGTTTTTATCCAAATAACGACAAAAACATTTTATCCAGTTTCTCAGGTAATGCGCGATATTTTATTATTTGGTTTCGAAATTCCTTAACTATATCTCATTAAAGATATATATACTTTTAAAGGTATTAACATTTGCGACTACCATAAACCATGGGACTTTGGAGCAAATTTTGCGAAAGTATTTGGAAAGCGGAGAGCTTCTTAAATGAAACAATGATGGAATTGGCAACGGGAACGACAGTCGTTGCAATCAATCCTTTTGCTGTTCCCCTCGATGCGTCATGGTTGTAAAATACAACTTACAAAATACTTGTCTTAGTAGCCAGGAACGAGACGAGGTCAATGAAATTATGTCAAAGGAGTTGGAGCAGGAATTGTAAAACATATAATGTTATTGTTTTTTTTCTCTGTTAATTTTATGGGTTATTTGGGCTGGCGTCTGGCATCTTCCTTAGTTTATTTTTTCTTGTTGTTGTTTTTATCAAAATTTAATTGTTTGCAATTTTTATGAAAGAGAGTTCATCACTCACATTCTGAGTTTGTTCTTGGTAACAGTTATTATTGTTAACAAGGTTTCTTCATGTATACAAATGATATCTAATCTTGACTTATTATTTGTTCTTATGGATTTGATGGTTGATGAAGTACATGTAAAATAAAGTGCAGTTTGTTTTGTCGAGTTCAAATATTAGTCCAAGACTATGATGTCAATTATTTGTTCCTGGCTCAATATACTTGACACAAATAATTAACCATGGTAAAAGTCCAAGAAATAATAAACGAGGTTTATTCCAAATAGGATAAAGAAAAGATAATTTTTATTGATATAAGTGATAAAAATTTGGAGGTCGTTAAAGTCCTGGCGTTGCTTACAGGAGTGGTTTCATGATAAAATGGTGAGAAGACAAGAATTTACAGTAGGGCGTCATAAGTATCTGAACGCTCCTAGCTTGGAACAGCAACTAGTAAACGCTTCGTATAAAGTGCATGATCACCTGTAAAATTTCAACCCGATCTGAAAATTTTCCAAACACTCAAGTTTTTACCTAGGGATATCTCGCGATTTGACCGTATGAATTCAGAAATTCATATCTCGACACTTTTCTAACCAAGTTTTGTAATTTTTGTTTTATTTTATCGTTAAAATACGTTTACATTATTTCAGAAAAGATTACTGTATGATTGCTACTACAAAAGCAAATAATAGTACGGCACGATGATATCGATAAATAGTACGCGCGTTTGTTGCAAGTACAATAACGGTTTTCTTCTAATTCGACCATGCATCTCAAGAAAAACACAGAGATAATTTGACAAACAAACAGAAAAAGATTGCGCAAATCGATTAGAAACATGTGGAGATATTGATTCTGAAGTTTATGTTGAAATAAACGACGTGCGGCTTCGATACGTTTTTATATGTTTTAGATGCTAATATTGGATGTTTGGAAAATTTTCTGATCATGGTTTGTTATGCACTTTATACGAAGCTGTCCCAAGCTAGGAGCGTTCAGATACTTATGCGCCCTACTGTATATAATCGAGTTTGATTATTTTTAATTCCGCATTAGGAGATGTGAATATACTGTAACGCGAACCGTATCGTGATTCTATGCAACCTTCTTCATAGAGTGTGTCCCACTGCGCGAAAAGTCTCAACGTAATCGTTAATATAGATAATTCCACTATTAATCCAATTTTTACGATTTTTTATCGTGAGCTTCTAATTAATGTACCCTCCGCGGAAATATTAAATACCAGTCGGTTGTCAATGAATAGCAGACGTAGGATTCTTTTCACAAAAGAAATAATAATACTGGGGCTTGAGCATTCTGCTCCCGAATAAAAGTGAGAAAAGAATTACGACAGTAATGTAATTTATTGTAAATGGTTGTGGTGACAAAAGCTTACTTAACCTTTAATTTGGGAATCACCAAACTCTTTCCAACAAGTCTGCTATAGAGATAATAAACAATATTGTGATCTCTCCGGACATGAGATCTTAGTCTGAGTGTCAATGTTCGTTTAAATCTTTCCTATCTTTCATATATTAACTCAATCCAACCATTTGTCTTATATCTGTCTGTCTGCTCATTACTACCATTCCCGGAAAATGTTCAACCAATATACTGTTTCTCTGTGATTGACTGTATATGCTACTGTGCTTCTTATATACACATATTACTACGTAATTAATAAAAAGTTCTGTTTTCATTAATTCTTCACAAATCCATCTACAAGTCATGAGCTTTTTATTCGGCTCCGACGTTCGAATCCCCGTCTTCCTATGCAGCTTATGACTTTATTATTTAGTTTTTTGGCTATCCAGAATACAGGTAATTTATAGGGCACGTAGCGCGAGAATAGAGCACGCTCATCGTTGCGTGGCCTCGGCTGAGCGTTACTTGCCATAATAATGTACTAAAGCGTAGTTGAATACCCGTGCGAAAATCAAAACCATTATTAAAACATTCGAAACGCGAGTTGGAAATTATATTCATATAAAGTAATATATACTTACAACTGGAAATACCATGGCAAATATGCCGGCACTAAAAAATTTGTTAACGAAGAATGTAACCCCGGTAAACAAGAAACCTTTTAAAAAGACAATATCATTGAGTATTTCATATCAACGTCTTCCATCAGTTACACTTAAAATCGGCATATATACCAAATCCGGCAAAATAAGCCCATCTCTCTTCAAAATAATCAATCCTTTGTTCCAAGTTCCATCTCTTGGCTGTCCATTTGTATCTGTCGAGACATTTTGTTAGAGAAAAATATTTCAAGCCAGAAAGCGAGATCGAACATGTGACTTACTCAAAACTGTAAAAAGCGTATATCCAACAGATAAACATAAAAGACAACGCTGGACCAATGATCGGTATTACATAGACCAGCGTCGCTACAATGAGATAGTTCATCAATAGCAACGCTCGATAGATCTCATCAGCCACAACCTTTGGTAATCTAACAAAGAGTAAAAGGCCCGATAAAGAAAGATTCGATACGCTATCAAATCAAACAACACCATCCGACTATCAGAATCTCTTACCTGGAATACGTCAGCTGTTGGTTAGAGGGTTGTCCGTATTTTATTCTGTAGGCTCTATCTGCAATTTGTTGATACCACATAGCATTCAAAACAAAACTGAGTAAGAAAACTGGGTATATCCAAAATAACTATTAAAAAAGAGAGAAGAGAGAGTTTATAATGGTTGACATATTAATAATGAAATCACAAAGTTGTCATTATAACACATACCAGATATGTCAATTTCACAAGCCACCCTAAAATAATCGCAACGAACAGTGATTTCTCTCCACCCTCTCTTCCTCCTTCTTCCGCGCCTTCATTTCCCAGAAAGAAATGTAATATTGGCAACGTAAAATTATTAAACAACGCTATGCTGCCCAAGAATATGATGCCGTTCAGGGTGAAACACTTTAAGGCCCGATTTCGAATCGTGCTTGACCTGCTCATAATTCAACAAAGGATAAATAAAATAGATGACCATACTATTGCGGGATTTCTTTTCATCAAACTCTTTCTTCTTCTCTTATTGAATGTATACCTACATATATATTATGATCAAACTCGATGGCCAGGCAAACGCATCCTTAACGCCATACCAGAAATACTTTACGCATAGCTTCAACGTATCCTGCAAGCCAAGTCTTTTTACTGTTACTGCCGGTTTTGGTGGCTTTTCCGGTTTTACTTGTTTTACTGACTTTATGGATTCCGTTGGTGTCCCCTGAGGTAACTGCTTTGGCGAGCTATGTATGTTTGGCATATTCTGGCATTACACAGTCAGTGTTGAGACTCTTCACTGGGATAGTAGAATGGGTAGTTATTTACGTGTGGTCTAATATATGAGTTAATGACGGATAATTAAGGTATTCCATCGAAAGACTAGTTAGTAACTGAATATGAATTTTACTTGCACAGATCTGCTGGTCAAAAAGAAACAATCCCAGCCAATGTGACACCGCATAAGCGTGGAAAAATTATTGAACTCGTGATTACAGACCAATTGATTATGCAGACTTGTCTGACAATGATTTCATAAATGATAAATAGCAAGAATTTCTGATTCGCATTGAGCCTCATAATGAAATTCAGAGCTGACAAACAGTCATGTGTACGTTACAAAAAAAAAAGACCGAATATGGTTTAGGTTCATATTTATTTATAATGATAAACCAAAATATTTACCGAATTGTAAAGTACCTCATAATCGATTATGGCACTGCCATGGGAAACTTTTACCGAAGGAGCATGTCTTCGTATTACAAACCCGTGCACACCGCAACGAAAGATATGTTCCATGAACTTTTTTTTTCTTTTTTACTTTCTGCATAGCGCCAAATAAGGCAACCAAAAGAAAATCATCAATAAAATGTTTACAGAAAACCCCAATTTTGTGCGTTATCTCCGCGATCACGTCATGCGCATACTTTTTGATGGGCAACTGTCTGGTGCATAGAGGATTCGTAATGTGTTTGTTTATTAGAGGACGGCTTACAACGTCATTGTGGTTTTGAGGCTTACGTCAGACTGAATACATTATTTGGTGATCATTATCGTGCGAATGGACAAAGACATTGCTAACTTGACGAAAAAGGGCAAGTTTCATTGGAAACGTGTTTCTCCTGGTATTTCAAGCTAGATACTTTTGGTTATTAATTTAGTATGCATTAGAAAATATTCAGCATTGAGTTCGTACTCCCAAATAAACTAGACATTCTTACTCTCCATATCCCGTAATGTGTTAACTTTCAATGAAATTTACGTCTGATTTTGCTAGTCTACTTCATTACGACAAAGCGTCATTAACCTGGCAAAGGAATGCAATAATAATTTTGATTTTGACTAAAGAAGTGTAAGCCTTGGCAAACTTTTATTCCTAAATAGCTATCATGAACTGAATCTGGATAAGGATAAGAATTAGTGAGTCATTCACAAGCAACTATTCCAAAGGCTGTTTTTGCCGCTTTTTATTCGTTCATCCTCTAATTCATTAACAGTTTTTCGTCTTTGCGGTGAGATCAACTTTTCTAATAGTATGATGTGAACGCACAACTGACTATTTGCTGCCTCTAGAATGTGAATCCCAACAATAGGTTAAAGAATAATAAATTAGAAAACGAACATGACGATAATAAATTTAATTCGCACTAGATTGACCGCTGCTGCCTTTATTATTCACGTTAATCGCAACAAATTAGAAACCTATACTTGCAAAAAAAAAAATCCTCCATGGGTATTGCGTATCCCAGCGGCAATAATAACGTGTCATTTTGATGGAGACGATCATAGAGAAGTCAAAAGGTGATAGCTAATTCTCATTGAGAGCGAATATGTCCGGTCGTTCAGCCACATTTAGTAAAATTTTACCCAGTAATTGTCGACCGATTTCACATGACGTAATAATAATAATAATAAAAATAAATAACGTGTTAGGCGCGTTTATATTCAAAAATATTTTTTCCCAAGAATGCAAGCTTTACGCAATCGTCTACTAATATCGATAATAAAAGAAAAGGCTGAGACTGCTTCCGTAAGCGAACCTCCTAAAATTGCGATATCTTTTTACGAAGAGCTTAAATTCCGCCACGATCAAGCAGAGCAAGTTTTCAGAAACACCGTCGAATGTCTTTTAAAACACTATGACAAGAAAGTGAGAAAATACGCGAATTATATGAAGAGTGATGATTATCAGTTTCTTGGCTTATAAACTTGCGATCAATACTGGAGAAGACTTGCAATTGAACATTATGAAGAGGTATGCAATAAAGACTCGGTACTATTAGTTTTGTTTAGTATGCTTCTTACTCTCTTCTTTACTGTAGAAAGGACGTCTTTATCAGCTTCAACACAGGACCAATGCAGAAAGAGAGTTATGGAATTTGATACTAAAATTGGACAAAAGTGGATAGCCGATCTTGATCACCAAAGCAAGAGAAGGCGTCGTGACGCAAATCCTCTAAGAAAATATCCAGACTACGAGGTCAAAAGGTCAGCGCTAACATAAATCAATATAATTATCTATCTTCATTAACCACCAATTTTGCGTTTAGCCGAATAGGGGATGACACAGAAGATGAGAGCCCAAGCGAGAGTGAAGGCGAAAGCGAAGACGAAAGTGAATCTGACAAGAGGTTTTACTCATTATCTATAAAGTAATAAGTTTTGGCGGTGAGGGTACTTATGTCTTCTATCTAATTTTCTTTATAAGAAATGGCATAAAAGCGGTTGGTGAAGGAGAAGCTGAAAGCGATTTAATATAACTGATGATGAATTTGACGAAAGTTTAACCTCTGGTTCTAATTTATGCTTTCTCGAATTTCCGCTGAATTCTTTTTTGTTACTGTACAGACGAAATATCAATATTTCCGATCGCTTTGCGGGAGATCAAGACGTTGAACTGAAGAAATGGATATTTGAAAATCAAGTTCCTGACATAACCGATAAGGAAAAGGATGCAATAGACAGTTATGTCTTCGATGTATTTCAGGTACTTGTAACATGGTATCCCGCAATGGTATAACTACGATTTTGTTTTTCTCACAACCATTTTACTAGCGTGATGTAGAAAGCACAATAAAGTCTATTGAGGAGAAGGAAGTCGACCTCAATCCAAAGGACGCTGCGTTCGTAAAAAGAATTTTGGATACATAGTAATAGTAAGACAATCAGCTGGTCTCAATTAGTCCTTATCGAGTTTACTTGATATTATCCTAAATCTCAGGGCTTATAAGTGGAAATCTGAATTCAACGAAACCATGAGCGAACAGCAGTGTGGATTGCGCCAGATTTCGAAATTTTGAAAAACAAAGATCCCGGATTGTTTGATAGCTCATGGTGCGAAATGGTCCATCCATCATCGAAATGGCGAAGACGTAGTGTGCACAAGTCCAATACGAAGGCTGGCAGGAAATGTGACGGCGTACTTTTCACAAAAAGTTGTGCAATAGAAAGATTAGTGTTCGAAAACGTTTGCTCCCCGAAAAAAGAGAAATGGCCAAAGTATTACAAGTGCGTTAAGAGATTTTATTTAATAAATATCTAAATTACTTTCTAATAAACCATGTATATCAAATAATAAATAAATAAATAAATAAATAAATAAATAAATAAATAAATAAATAAATAAATAAATAAATAAATAAATAAAATATTCGCCTTAGATGGACTTCACGAAGTGGGGGAAAATTGTTACGTTTTAGAAAAGAATGACGAGTTAATTATTGAGTTAAATTTTAGAATAATAACTTAGCCGACAGTACCATTTTCTAATTTTTCTTACCTGTTGGGAAGAAAAAATAAAATTAAAGAAGCCAAGAAAGTTAATTAATTCTTTCATTGAAGCCACCACTGAAGCAGGAGAATTGATTGTTGAATAAGATTTAAACCTCTGTTTTGTTATTCTAGCGAGTTTCATGAATACCTATAGTAATGGAATATTTTTTATTGAAACTTCTTAATCGCTATATAAAATCCCGCTAGACAAGGATCTGTGTTCGGATCAGACCGCGAGCCTTTGCGCCGGCCCACGGCGATCCCCTGGCCTAGGAATTTTACATAGTTTTTTAGTACACTGGATCGAAGAAATAAATTTAAACTGTGAATTCCCGATTTCTAGACTAATGATTGGTTTTCCATAGCGACAGTGTCAACTAAGACCGAATGCTAACTAAAAGCGACGTTGTTTACGCGTGCTTCCTAATCCCTATACGTAACGTAAGCGTATGAATAATACTAACAACGTATATTATTCTATAGAATCGAAGGGGCAGATATCTTTTAATAAACAGGCAATGGCGTTTTGACTAGTCAATGTACGTCACTTTTAAATTAAACGAATTTATAAATAAATAATGTCGTCGCCAAATATTATTCAATTACTATACGCTTTTAGGTATGTCACTGACTCACTATATGGATAAACTTTTGTACTCGCTACTCAATCTTATCACTACAGAAGCTTTTATATCTTTAAGTAATAAGAATTATCCGTTTTCAATAATTATAACAATAAATTCGTCGATCAACGATAGAAAGAAATAATTTACCGGTAAATTTGTTTATTTATTCCGTGGATAAGAACAATTCCGTTGAATATAAGAATAACAGTATTAACCTACTATATTCAACGTCGAACATTCAACATAACATGAGAGCTAGATGATGGGACAAAGGTCGCTTATATATCTTTTCAAACACCAATTTTCCTCTTGAAGAAATATATCGTTTTCACTAACCACAATTGCGTGACACCTTAACTGTAACAAAAGCAAGCATACATTTCCTAAGCTTTTCGATGCACTAATAGTCCATAATCTCAGTACTGTTATCCATTTCTTTGACATCAATGTCTGTTTTAAACTTCTCTGCGACTTCTCTGACAAGTTGGTCATCATACACAATATTTCTTTAAGAATAACCAAAACCTTTTCAACGCGCATTGAATCTGAGAGATGAAGCTTCTTGATTATTCGTTCAATTCATCAATCGTTGTACCGTCTGTAATGTCAATCTCCATGAACGAGTACAGTATTAGCAACTATATTGCAACAAGATAGCTGGACAATTAACAACAAAGATTCAATTACAAGAGAAATTAATAATATAATTGGTCAATAGAACATCGATCATGTGCGTGCATTTAGGATTACAGTTTATACGTGCAGAATATAGGGTGTGCATTTATCACCAAGTTCCAAGCTCGGGGACCGGCAGGGTGAGCGTGCATTTAGAGAAGTTTGTTTGTACTTTTGTAACACCCCCAATTTATGCATGATCAGCAAAAAACGCGTGTCAGGTCGCGCGCTTTGAATTAATGGATTCTTTAATACTTGACTCATCCAACAGCACGTCTATCGACGAAACAACTTTACAATCGACGTCCATTCGTGATAATGCCCATTCAGTACCTGAAGATGATCTTGAGTTCGAAACATACATGCTATTACGAGGTCTCAAATTTTATTTCCAGTCTCTGGTCTCTTAACCTTAGATGTATTCGTATTCATCTAATTATCTTATTTCCCTCTGCATTCACATAGCTACTGCCGAAGAAATAATCCCATTAGCGTCTCCAAATAAGGTGTCTTATATCGAAAACAGGAAAAACATCCACGCAACGTATTTCCAAGAAAACGAGTGAGTCTTGTTGACCAATATATTGTCTATTCATGCTCCATCACATTATCTACTCACTATTGACTTGCAGGAATATTCGAAATCTCAATAAACTCAATCGAGTCAAAGTATTTACATCAGAGCAATTACGTTCGTTGAAATGTCAGGCTCGTAAAGAAGAACAAAAGAGAGCCATTGTCGACACGAAAGAGGATAGTGATGATGATCTTATTGTTGACTACAGCGAACCACCAAAGATATCGACTACGCTGTTAGCACATAAACCCTTTTCAAAAAAGACTGTATATTCCGACAAGGAATTCTGGGAAGAGTTGCGACAGAGATCTGCGTTAAAAACCATACAAGAGGTACAAGAACGACAGATGAGGAAACTGGCTTCAGCTTCACTTAGGGAGACAATTGAGAAGGAAATGAGAACGGCATCAGCAAATGATTTAAATCAGACGAACAATGACGGGATTATCTCGGACTCGGACGAGGATTATGTTGAAACAATTTACAGTGGTAGTGAACTTGATTCTATGTCCGATGATACAGGGAACGAGGGTGAAAGTGAGGGCGAAAACGAAGACGAAAGCGGAAGCGGAAGCGACAGTGGAGACGATGACGGCGATGACGCAGCCGAGCATGATCGCTCGATTACTGAACAAGATTCCGATAACGGCCTCGGATCTTTGATAAATTCACCCAAGATGGATACTGTTCATAAACAATCTCAACCTCATTCCGAATACGTGGATATTGAAGCCGTTGTGAGTGAAGACGAATTCTTTGATGCTGGTGGCTCAGACAAGGAATATTCTGGTGATGATGAGAACATGAATGAGTTTATAGTAAGAACAAAAAGTCGAGGTAATGCATCGAAAGCGAGGGCATACTGGGGGCAAATCGAGCTGGAAGAAGACGTTCAACAAATCAATAAATTGCATATGGATATCAAATCTGGCGCGTTAAAGAAACGGCGAAGGGATGAAGATAATCTTGGTGACTTATTTAGCAGCGATGATGACAGTGTATATGGGCGACGCGGTGAGTGTTTGCATGGCCTGTCATATTATGTGTTACGAGTGTTACTGATAATTACTATATTATAGATCGTCGTAGGCACCGTTATTCAGACTCTGATAGCGAGGAGAGCTATCATGTCCTATCTGCTTCGGAAGATGATCAAAGTGCGTCACATACAAACAGGGTTACTATGGATCTCGACCTTGACCTTGATTACGAACATTCGGATGTCGAAGTAGAAGCAAGTAAATCGTTCTCACAATCAGCTAATATTATGACTTGTGACGAAATTCTTGACTTGGTCAATGAGTCTTACGTCGAGCATTGCGAAGTTGATGTATTATGAAGGACCAAAATTGAGCATTAAATATTATAGAATTATTATTTACACGAACGATACAAGGATACTTTGTTACTGGGTAATGTGGTTACGCATATCACGGCCAAATATCATTCTGTTGTGTCAGACGGGACTGGATGGTTGAAATGGTCTAAACATGCGAATTTTGAGTGCGCGATTGGCTCGACCTCATAAGAAATAACATCCCGCATAACATATTAATGTTTGCGTGACGCAATTTTTATTACCAAAATGGAACAGACTTGGAAGCGAGAGTAACTGCATCGTGCGGTAATGCTGGCATTTGTATTTTTAATATTAACCGCCTATTAACGGTACGATTCAAATAATACAACGCTTGTAGATTCCGTAAGGCTACATTAAAAGCTCACAGAAAAAGCACGAGCAATACTGCAATATGTCATAAAAAAGTTGTTTTTTTCTAGCGTGTTTGGACGGTTTCATGTTTTATGATTACGTGTTTCTGCAGAAGTATATTAAAACCGAACGTTTGCTACTCTAAAGTTTAACTAAAACTTTGCAAATTTCATAATTCTCACAAGCGTATAATTTGCCGTTTGGTATTATATAACAAATTCCTGCAAAAAACCTGTCACAATTTTAGAATGTAATCAGATTCTACATTTTTTGTTAGTTGAAACTCTAAAACCGGAAACCCCCTAAATTAGATATTTCTTCGGTAAGCATATAAAGACCTACCTCAACCATCAGATATGTTTTCTGAAATAGAAGAAGTAATTCCTTTGGTTTTACAATAAAATTACAATTGCGGAAATTTTTTGCCCAGTCAGGAAAAAACATAGAGTTCAAACACGACAAAATACTTCGACCGGTTCGGAGAAACACTTTTGACGAATTATTGAAAATGGTGATTCCTAAGCGAGCACAGCTCTGACAAAAATGACATTAGAAATCGCTCCTTAACAGTTAGCGTTGTTAAAAAAACGCGTTTACAAACGAGCTCATTAAAACAGCGTTATTTGTATTTATTTAATAACAAAGAAACGACTCAGAGTCTTACATTGATTGGTATCTTGAGCGTGATGGATTTTTTAAGAAGGATGGGCTCTGATTTATGCATGAGCCGCAGTGACATTTTTAGAGCAAAGACTATTTTGGTTGCCAAGTTAAAAAATTTTAAAGCATTGGTGGTTAGTGAGAAAGTTGATTGGGTAATTGGATAAACTAGTTGTCGAAGAACTGGGGGGGGGGGGGGGTTTCTGTATCAATTTTTGGTAATCTTTTGAAAGAAGGTAATTACTAATTATGTAATGCCGCGATGGAGCGAAACGAATTAGCATACCATGTAACCATATTTGTGGTAATGGAATATATATTAATATGTATTTACTATTACCACACTATTTATAATCTTCACTGGGTATTTTTCAACACTATCGATTTGATAAACTGTTAGAGGTATTGAAGTAGCCAACTGTCAATTAATTATCGCCGTCAGTGAAGGATCGACTTTTTAAAATTCATTTTGTCATCAATGCTTTAATGCGACACATTCTTGGTAAAAATTGCACCAGTTATTGAATCGCAACATTAGAACGCCATTATATCATCACGTATCAAGGTAAAAATAACCGTATTAACGAGACCTCAAATATAATCAATAAATGCTTTCCTCACGTTTAGCCTGAATGTGATGAGATATCAGACAACCCATGGATTGGTCATCTGTCCGACAAGCCGCTACTGGTTACATTACGGTAGACTAGATAATAATAAATTTTAATCCATCAGGCCGATCTCGGGTGATCCCGGAGATCTCGTCTTTTCATCGGACTGACTAGTTCAATTGTCTCCCTGGCAAGAACTCTGAACAACCCCATAAAGCCACAATTTGTGGTTGCCCCATTACATAGTCAGATGTTCGGCTGTACGATGTTCTGCACGAGATTGTGATTTGATCGTGATCTCGTGCCTGTGAATTTTTCTTTATTAATGATACCGAAATGTTGCACAACCGAATAAACTGTCGATTTTGACCAAGAAATTAAAAATGGAGTATCAGAAATCGTGTTGTACTACATTTTGGGTAACAGTAATATACGCCAAAAGTCCCGCGCGAATGACCAGAGCAAACATAAAGTTTGAGTTCTTGTTAGCAGCAACCATAAATACGTGTGCACGAATTAGGATGTCTTTTAAATAATGCATGCCAACTTCTTGAGAAATATAACTGGGAAAAAAGTTTTTGGGATGATTATTGCCAAGGCGTCTTACAACTTGTTTATTTGTACTACAGAGTCCATGCCTCTTACTAACGCTAATGGTCAATCAACTCCAGCTTTGGTGACATCAATAATCCCATCTTTGGGATTTTGACGGTTATTTAATGGTAAACACTGCGTTTTCTATTGCCACATACAGTTTTTCAGTCATGTGGACATTTATTTGTTTGTCAAAGTGCCTTATCAATAACGCACTGTTGGGGCAGATGGGAGTGAGATCAAAGTGGTCTGAAGTGAGATTAAAAGTGTCGTTGATGGCTACATAGGTAGGTAAAATATATTCATGTACCATTTCTTTTCATACCACGGTAGAAAAATGGGAGCCTTGTTCTGTTTGCCCATGTCCGAGTCTATCTGCAGCGTCATTCCATTGTCCAAGGATCGCAAGCATCGTAAAGCCGTATTTTCATCCATGACTATTACTATGAGATGACTTCACGTCATTTTGCTGCACTAGTTGTTGATATTACTGTCAGCGATTTTCTGTGACGCCATAAATTTCAGGGGGGCGTTACTCTTATACTGCAGCCATACCCCGTACTGTTATACTATGTTAGACTTCATTTATCACAAATAATGTAGCGTCACATACAGTTGAATTCTTCCTTCTTCCTCATGAGTAACACAATTGACACCTGCATTACAACGGATTTCACAATCATCTAATCTTATAGACCACCGAACACACTCATCGATGGAATGTATGACATTATAAATATGCAGCGACCACCAGACAGTAAGGCGACCATCACTAAAGAACGCAGTCCTGTAGTTGAATACGAGGAACCATTAGGAAAGCTAGCTACTGACATTGTTATTTTACAACAACTATTGATCAGTATATACACGCTGATCTTTTTTTTGGCGATAGACAGAAAGTACTTGCTTGCACCCCTTTCTACTTACAATCAGTCATTATTCAGAATGTATGACAATCCGGATGTCCTCATACATGTAGGAGAGGGTGATAACGCCAAAGATTTCTATGCCCACAAAAACATTCTAACCAAAAGATCATTATACTTCAATGCTGCATTATCAAACACCTGGGCCAGAGTAGAAGGAGATAAGATGGTACTAAGGAAACCTAATGTGTCTCCCAGAGTCTTTGAGATGTTATTAAGGTCAGTAGATGAGCTATGAGAAGAAACAAGAAGCTTAGATTCATTAAGAAGTACACGGTTCAACACTCGTCTTTTCGATCCCTCCCAATTGTAAGCTAATCGCACATTCTTAACCAAATCATTAGCTATTTCTATACAGTAACGATCTCCTTTGACGTATATAATATATCAGATATACTCGCCCTTCTTATTATAGCTGACGAGCTTTTGATCCCCGATCTTCTTCATTTTCTTCAGTCCTATCTAATTACCAACTCATCCTCTTGGATAGACTCAAATATTGGTATAGTACTCCACACAGTTCTCAAACACGAGAACGTACAACTGCTACACGAGTACTGTATCAAAAAGGTGGCGTGGCATCCGCATTTAATATTTGACAAAGATGAATATTTGGACTATGAAGAATATGTGATGTTGAGCATATTAGAGTCGAGCGAGTTGCAGATGGAAGAGAAAGATATATGGCATCACGTGATTAGATGGGGAATAGCCAACACGACGGGACTGGTCCCGGATCAATCAAAGTGGACAACAGAGGACTACCATTTACTTGGTAATACCATCAATAATTGCATAAACAATATCCGATTCTCGGACTTTACAATCGGCACGTTTTACACTCATGTCTGGCCATATAAACACTGCCTTTCATCTTCCATTCGACAACTCATCATCGAATATCAGAACAATGTTCTCCCTTTTCCCATCCTACCTAACATCCTCACGGCCCGTTGTTCGATAGTTACAATAGAGTCTAACATAGTTACGAGCGAGCAAGCGGCACGGATTCCCGATTGGATCGAGCAGACGGAATTGATGGGCCAGGCATCGCCATCGCCAGTAAGAACAAGGAAAAAACACGAGTTTCATCTGCTATTGCGAGGAAGCAGAGACGGGTTCACCCCGGCCGTATTTCATGAGCTATGTGATGGTCAAGGTCCGACAGTTGTTATTCTTCGAATAAAAGGATCTAAACAGGTAATTGGGGGATACAATCCCATAGGATGGCGAGGGCTGTTAAAAAATCGCTGGGTATATACAAAGGATAGTTTTCTATTCTCGTTGGGAAATCGCAATAAAGCGTCCGATGCCAAACTGAGCAGAGTTTTTCCTAGCAATGAGGCAATATATGATGACCCTGAGTTTGGTCCTTGTTTCGGAAAGACTGATTTGGATATGCGAATCAAGTTTGACGAAGAGAACTGTTCTGCCGTACGTAGGAGTTATAGTGAGAATATTGTTGATACAGACGAAAAGTTTGCAGTCGATGAGTATGAGGTGTTTCGGATAGTGTCTACGACTGTGTGCTATGGCAACATGTGGAAATGTAGTATAATGTGAGACGAGAAAAAAATAAATCTGATTATAGAATAAGAAGAGACAGTTTCGTGACAAGTAATTGGGGGGGGGGGGGTAGTAAGGTGATGATTAATGAGTAGGAGCAACATCATAGTATTGCTTGTAGTGTCTGTTTGAGAATATCTAGATTGTGCTGACCGTATTTATTTCGGTGATATAAAACGGATAGTATATGTACTATATTACGGTATGTAACAAATTGATTTAATAATATCCTCGTGTACATGCATAATCCTTTACAAAATGAATATTTAACAAAATACATGGTGATGAAATGGAATTTACTTTTAATCTGCAATACGCAATATTCTCAGATGACTTGAAAAACAAACTCTTTGCTTGTTATCATCTATCCTTGCAACCTCTCGAGTCATGTTGCATTTTCGCAGTTTAGTTTTTTACCTGCCACCCTTCCCCACGTTTAATTCAACGGTTCTTCATTTCTCCCTCTTGTATAACTTATTTCCAATTTTGATTAATCTTCCCAAACGACTTGAAAAACTTCATACTCGTCAACGCTAAAGAACCCATCATCGTCTCGAATCGCTTTGTCATAACTACTCCGCACACAATAGCACCGATTATCGTAGCGAAAGTTTTCTTGTAGACTTAGATCTGAATAACCAAAGTGTGGACCCATTAAACTATTGCAGACAATCGCGTTATTTGGAACCACTGGATAAGATATGATAGGCAATGAAATAATTGTAGTGTTTAGAGATGGAGGCGGAGACGGAGATGATGATGTTGGGGTTGGAGGCAGCTGAGGATGAAATAGCGGGGAAGGCGGTAAATTATGCGATGGTGGGATGGAATATTCATATATGGGATGAAGTCTGTCGACAGTCGCGTCATCACCGAAAGTTCGTTTCTTTTCACCTCTTGCTCCATAATTCTCAGTTTCACTTCTCTCCCTCCCTTCCTTATTCCCATCCACTTCCTCTTCCGTCTCGTATGCTTCACCGTTCCAATCATTGAAATTAAAAATAAACGCCTTATCGCTAGAATGAAAACACCCGACCCTGTAATCTGCTTTGCGCCAAGATAGTGGATTATACCCTCCTATCACCTCGTTCGTGCCTCTCACCCTTACTACCGTTATTGTTGGTCCTTTATTATCACATCGTTGGTGAAATACAGATGGCGTGAATCCGTCCCGCGAACCACGAACCAAAAGACGAAAATGGACCCGGGAGCCTTTTGGAGAAGCTGGCCGGATCGATGGAAAGACAGTGGAGGTAGGAGAGGGGGATGGGAAGGAACTGGGACCATTACGAAATGAGAGTTTCTTCATGACGGATTTCTTGTATGAAACCGTGGTAAGAGGGGGTGGGGGAGGAGGAGGGGGTGTTCCTATACTGTTAATATCACCAATACCATCGGTGACGCCGAGGTTGTGTATTTCATCATCGTTTGCATCATTCCCCTCCTTGCATTGCCAATCACTTCTCATTCCCTCCCTGACGACTTCCACATGTTTTGGCCTCTGACTCCTTCGTCCACTAAGAATTCTCTCAGCTACCCAATCCGCCTGCTTCTGCGACATTGTCGTCGAATCGATCTTAAGTTTGATGATTTCTCGAGATACATGTTGTGGAAGTATGAATAAAAATGGATGCACTTTCTTAAATTCTGCGGGAGGAATCGCTTGAAAGTTTACAAATTCAACAAACTTGTCAAGAGTTCGTTTGAGACACTTGAAATGATATGGGGACCACTGAGATGTATCATAAATTGATTTTGATATTACAAGATATTGTATTTCTGGCGTATTCGCAATAGAGAATTTGAGAACAGAATCCCATAACTCTGTCTGTCTGGTATTCGCTATACCCCGCTGTAATATGTCGAGTAGTACGTTTTCCTCTAACGTTGTGAATTTTTCTGATTTGAACAATAGTTCTGGTCTAGTTCGCAAGAGCTCGTCCGCATACTGAGACAGAATCTCAAATTCGGGATGTAAATGTACACAAGAAAGAACAGATACAAAGTTTGATTTTGACCATTGTTGATAGTTAGTTGTTAGCAGAGTTTGGAAGGGATCTATTAATTCGTCTATCGACAAGCATTTAGCTGCAACGAGGAGAGGAAGGACAATGTTTTGGGAAAGCGGTTTTATAATAGTGCCTGTATATAAATATCTGAGTAAAAAGTAAGGGGGAGACTATGAGAACTCTTTTTCGACAAATTATTTAAATTGTCACCTTTCTAATAGTTTTCGACAATATTGTCAGAGATCTCCATACTTTCACTTGTCCATCGCATTATTGATCCCTATTGTTGTTCCTCTGAATTAATCTCTCTTTTTTCACCTACTCAGTTCTCATACCTTTTCTTTCTACGGAGATACTCACCCAACCAAAAGCTCAACAATTTCTTTCTCCATTCCAATCTCAACAACCGTGCACAAGTCCTCGGAAAGTAAGTATTCCTCTGTGAGAGCTTCTTTGAAGAAACTCGATCGTGTTTTTAGTATCAACGAATGACCCCATATTCGTACTTGTTCTTTACCACATTTTATCATTACGTCTGCGTCTTCTGGGTTGTTGACTAGAGTCGATAAATCAGCCGAGAGCATTGTATGAAGTTTCATCGATAAGGATTGGGAGAAGAGTGAGCTAGGCAATGAATACGGAAATGACGTTTCGTCCGGTGACAAAGTAACAACAGGTATTGAAGTATTCATTTTTTCACAGTCTTAATTACGATGCACGTCTCGGACGCTCTGTTTTGGGAAGAATGTCGCAAAAGAAGATATGGTCGAGGAATAAGTTTGGGAGAAAGGGAGTAAAAAGAGACGGTCACAATAATTGCGTCTAGGCGGCTTTATTAGTTTGTTTATGTACATGGTTGACATTTATGAATTCATTTGCAACCTATCGTAACCTCACTAATGCGCAATTTTTTTGTCACCAGCAGATCAGCAGGTAATGATGATTTTTTATTGTTTCGACAAATTTATTCAGATATTTGAAGATCATATGCACGCATTGTCAACATTCTAACTCTAAATCCGTTATCATTCGGTCTAAGACATTATTGATATTAATATCAAAAAGGACACAAATGCTTATTACACTCGTCTTTTCTACGAATGCATCAAAAAGGACACAAAAAACTCGTCTTTTTATGATTGATCTACGGATGCGGTTTTATTATATTACAACGGAAGGAAATAAATATTGACCCAAGGGCCGGTGTATATATTGATGTATGTGTATATATTACGGACAAACAGTTAACAATCCATGCCGAAAACAATATCTGAAAGAAGAAAAAGACAACGCTATCTTTTCCCTCCCGCCAATTCCGATGGACTAATTCTTGTTTATTCAAGCCTAACTAGTCTTGAGACAGGTTGATCCAAGAGTCTTTGCGGGAAAATTGACAAGTGGAATATTTGTTGAACCAACAAAGAAACCCAAATTTCCAGTAAGGGTAGTGGCCAAATTTACGTCGGTAGCATTCGCACAATTATTTTCAGATCCCACTGTTGCATCAGTACTCAACGTAGTAACGACCTGTAATCCTGTCTTGGCTTCTAAAAGTCCATCCATTACATTGACGCTCAAGGCCAGCTGAGGCTTAAGTGATCCAGCTACGCCTGCCGAGACCGTTAATCCGACGGTAGGGGGGGACGTATTCATCGTAATAACTGGATCAAACCCGGCATGTGTGAAAGAGGATGCAGCATCGTCGAGTAGTGAGGCAGAAGCGCTAAAGTTTGGATATGAGATCAAACCACCCGTGGTAAGCGAAACTGTGGCTGATCCGTGAAGGTTTGCAGATGCGGCTAATATGATGCTTGGTCCGATATTGAATAAATTAGGTACTCCCAACGGCGTCAGTGGAACCTCGAGTAGCTGTACGTCAGGAGTTGAAAGAGTTCCAGAAAGTGTTGTATCGAATTTTAGATCCATGTTTATATCCAAATTCCCATTAATCGAAAGTGTAGCGTTGGTAATCTTGGGTGGTAGGGATTGGCCCTCGATATGAAGTGAAACTGTTGCGTTGCCTCTAAGAAAACAGTTTGCGCAGCTGATGGATTCTGATACGGTACTTCCGACAGTCAAAAGAGGAATGTTGGGCTTGGATGAAGCATCAGTGTTGGGGTCGAATAGGGCAGAAAGATCGATTTCCTGGTCTTTGTCCACATCGAACCTTCGTGATACGGAACGACGAGGTGTGGACCGCTTTTTTTTGTGTTCCCAGTTGAGATCAATTACAAAATTATTCGACCACTTTAGCACTTGACAGGGAGAAGTGGTAAATTTGACACTATTCTCTGTCGCATTCACAGTCTTATTTCCAACCAAGTAAAATTGCGCTCCTTCTTTACCGAAACAGTTCCACTTGTCGTTGATCATTACCATAACCTTGTCGGGCCACGATTCTATTGTCTGTCTTGATGCCTCGTCGTCTACAACCAACGTGATGGTATCATCGTCGGCATTGCACTTGATATCGATAATGCCCTCGGTTTGGTCAGGATTGAATGATGGGATAGTCGTTTGAAAAAAGACGTTAGCATAGTGACTGGAACTAGATCCTTGAGAGAAAGTACCACGGAGGGAGTTGGAAGTTGTGAATTGACGTTGAGCATTCGGAATGAACGGAGCTAAAGGTCTGAATGCAATTGTTTGGGGCAGAGCGGTTAAGAGGGAGATGATGGAGATGAGGAGGATGAGGGAGAATGAATTAAAGGAGTCAGAAGGCATGTTGCTCTTCTTGTGAGTGAATCGAGTAATGTTGACGGAGTTGGGTATAACGTTGTCAGTAATATATACTTGTTCTTTCAACGTCCCAGACGTCGAAATTATAATAAAAGAAGGTTATGAAGCCTTAAGGCTTATATGTTTTTCTCGGAAATGTGATTTGGATGGATTTTTTGCACCGCTAAGTAAGCTGGTTAAATGTAAAACTCTTCCATTTCATGGCTATTTTATATGTTTTAGCATTCATTACCGTTTAGGGAATGCCTCGCTTATTGATACAATAGGGATTCTAAACATAGCAATTTGGGCTCGGCCATTCGCCTGCAAGGGACAACAAATTCATTGAATGTGATTGGCTTGGCAGTACGTAATTAAATGAACCTAGTCGGCCTGAAACAGATTAATAATGCCCAAAGATTTAAGGTTAAGGCGCATTGTTTTGACGCTTCGCCCTTTATTAGTGAACTTCTGAATGCTTGTGTATACTATTCCACCTTCTATGCAACATAAGAAGCACAGAGTTATAACAAAGCTCTTGCGGACATCAACGATTGTCCGCATGCAACAATTGCCGATTATCTCCTTTTTTCCTTTCAATAGGAACATTCATTACCGAAACATCAATGTTACATCAATTTGTCGATCTAATCCTTTTCAGAGTAGTACGACAGGGACCTATCGCATTCACACGGAAAACAGCAAGATTTTCTATGGATTTAAGGTTAATTAATATTAATATTAAAGATCAATTAATAATCTGTGCCGCCTTTTTACGCATTCATAGTTCCAACAACTTTGTTGAGACATTATCATTGTCTAGTATCTAGGGGACGGGACTTGTTGCAAGGTAGTAGCACCGTGATTGTCCAAAGAAGCTTGTCGTTGGGTTTCAAAATCAAAACGGGTTTCGAGCACGTAAGAATGAACAAGTAAATTATCTAATTGTGCCACGGTCACCTAACTATTAATAGAAAAAACTGCTATTTATAGCATAATGTCATAAGCTCGAATGCGTATACGATGTAAACTTTAACTTGATAAAGAAGACAAATTATATATCGCAAACCGGATAACTTAGTTTGCGCTGAGATTTTTTTCTATTTAACCTGAAACCTATATTAAGTCAACAGTCAATTTGCGCGGATTAAAGGTTAATTTTATTTATCAATTAACGTGTTAATTAAAAAAAACTTTATCATGTAATAGTACAGCTTCTTTGTTCGGCGATACCCAGTTCGTATTCTATTTTTCGAGCATTAAAATATAAAATATCTGCAATAGATATATAATTTTTTTTTGGAAGGTTTCCCTATTGAGACAAGTTCCTTTTTGAAGATAATTGCAAAGCACGCCTAATTTTGCTTATCTTCAGTTACTAGTCGGATAGTTTATATAATAAATACGACAACCATTAGAAATAAAATAATTTTCGGAAATTAATAATATGGTTTCAGCCCAGCAGTCTTTGTTTCGTAATGTCTATTTTTTTTTTTTTTAATTAGTAAATACTTTAGAGAACACAAAATAGATTATATATTATTAGCAATATTTAACGAGTACCTACAAAAGGCGACACGCGGAATTACACCAAATTCTGTAACAAAGAATCCAACGGAAGAAAATTCGAAAATAAAAAATTAGAAAGTTTTTTATTTGCCATAGTTGACAATTAATGACGACAGATCCAATCATCACTTTAATTTTGGGCTTAATACTTATTGATGCAAAAAAACTTACAGCTTATTTGTCGTCCACAAGCAATGCAATACCGTATGTGTTAAAAAAAAATTTTTTTCTTTACTTCTAAAAGCAATGGAAAAAAATTCAGAATTGATTAAAGCGGCTACACAAAATTTAATTTCAACGTCCACATGGCACGTCAAAGTTTCTTAGAATACGTTAGCTCATCCTTACGGCAATGAGCGATGCATTAGCGTATCTTCACACCTAGATATCAAACATACTGGTCGGTGCTTTGCTGCTGTAATACCGAACGGTTCTTTGTATCTGTGATTTTCACATTCTGCAATTTGTGCAGATCATATTGGTGCTACACGATCAGATAGATCTGCAATGCGATATGTCATGAAAAAGATTTTTGTCACAGACTTTTTCACGATCTGTTGCAAACAGTGCATTTGTGCATCTAAGATGCAAAAATGATAAACCTATACTATCAATTATTATTATCATCCCACAGTTTTGTAATACTTTGCATTATTCTATGTGTTAACTTTGTACAGTCAAAGCTGGCTATAACGAACTTTGTTTATAGCGAAAAATCTGTTTATAACGAAGATTTCTCCAAGCCAGTTATAATCTTAGCTATAAAAATGACCTTTGTTATAAGGAATTTCTGTTTATAAAGAATATTTTCTCTGGTCCCGTAGAATTCGGTGGCACATTGAGTCGACAAAGAATCGATCAAGCGTGAAAAGCACACAACTGATACTGAACAAATAATTATTGGCAACCATGTGACATTAAAGTTGAACGATATGTCCGCATTTGCCTTGAAAGAATAATAAATTAACCAATATAATTCTCGAGCACTTATTTAATCATGGTTTGATAAATTTGCGCATACAAGTTTATACACTTGTCCAAATAAGTACTTGTAAAGAGATTATAATAACGTGTATCGCTAACTAACAGAAATGTTTCTCAATCTGTAAATTAAAACCTAGCGCCAGACTCTTGCACTATATTGATTATTTAAACTTCAGCAACTTTCAAGTAGTGCATGAGCAGATAAGTTTAATTTGTATTATAACGAGCACGTATTTTGGGTAAGTTTTCTAATAGCAGATAAACTAGTAGACGGGGCTGGTATACATATTTCAGCTTTGCGCAACAACGCAATATCTCAGATTTTACACATTTATTTAAAAAAAAATTAAAACTAATAGACGTCTTATTATTGACGTGGAAGTTGAATGTACCATAATAACGAATATTATGCAATTTTTCTTTATACAAAAAAAAAACCATCTACGACATGAATTTATTCTATTTTCTGTTACTTCAGAATTTTTATTTATCTGCATATGTTGCTTTCTTTGTAAATGCCGAAATACCAATAGAAGACAAAGAAAATCAATTTTTACTTGATGAAACAGAATCGTATTAACATCTTTGCAAATACTCTTGCGAGTACACATTAATCTGATTATAACAAGTTCGACAATTTTATCCTTATAACCAAAGTTTTGTTATAACCAAGATTATACTGTGATTGTTTCAATATTGCGCATCACAATAGGGCAAACACTATATGTGTTTCTAACATCAGAAATCCAACCAGACAATAAAATTTATGTTACAGTAATCTTTACTTTAGGAAATATTTTTGAAATTAGAGTACTGCTCTAACGCGGTTACCACTTTTCGAGCCGTTACATTACTAAGAACGTTATTTTAATACATTTAGTTGACGAATCTATTCGAATAAGACTGATATAATATCTTTTAGTCAATATACACTCCCCTGAAATAAGTATCGGACCCCCTTTCAATTTAAATTGCTCAATAATCCATATAATAATTGACCTCGATTTTTTTTACAGTTTATAAAGTAGCTTTACAGGTAACTATTACAAACTTAATATTCGTTGGCCATCCATTATTAGTAATACATGCTCCAACTCGTCGTGGCATGCTTTTCACTAAACCTATATAAACATGTTCAGGAATTTGAGTCCACTCGTTCTGTAAGGCAATTTCTAACTCTAATATTTTTTGGATGTTTCGAACGATTTCGAATACGACGTTCCAATTCTGACCACAAATGCTCAATTGGATTCAAGTCTGGCGATTGACTTGGCCAATCAGGCAATGTTTTGATCTTCTTCGTCGTAATCCACTCACCAACATCCTGGCCGTGTGAACGGGTGCATTGTTTTGTTGAAACATGTAACCTTTTTCATTAAATTTGGTACTAATGTAAGGCAACAAATGTTTCTCAAGTATTTTTATGTAGGATATTCTATCCATTTTGCCTTCTATTTTAACAAGTGAACCCAATCCCTTACCTGAAAAGCAACCCCATACCATTAACCCACCACTCCCATGTTTTACTGAAGGAATAAGGTTTTCAATATTAAAGCGTGTTCCAGGAGTTCTCCAAATACGCCCTGGTCTATCTGTTTTAAATATAGTAAACCGACTTTCATCGCTCCAAATAACGTTTGCCTATTTTCTGATTGACCATTCTTTTCTCTCAAGGCACCAATTGATATTGAGTCGATTTTCTCTTTGTTGTGATGAGAGAAGAGGTTTTGCTACTGGAATGCAAAAGTAAAATCCAATCTTATGCAAATACTTTATAAACGTGCGGTCAGAAACTTGAATGCCAGTTTTTTCTCTAAAATTTTCATTAAGCAAGGGAACTGACGTTCTTTTGCATTTTTTCATAATTTGTTTTACCTCGTGTTCGGCTTTGGTGTCTATAGATCGAGGACGACCACTTCTCGGCGTAGTTTTTGTGTTTTTTCCATCACGATAATTTTGAATTGTCCGCGTAATTGCTCGTTTTAACAAAGCCTAGAGTCTTATTAATATTGTTTCTCGAAAAACCAGCCTTGTGAAAACCAATAATCTGACAGCGTTCACTTTCAGTCAATTCTGAATTTTAGACATTTCGTTATTGAAATTGAATCAGGCATTTGTAATTTAGACAAGTCCACCTTTTCTTTTGTAAACAATCAACTATCAACGTAAATAACGCGTAACGTGCTATATATATTTACGAAATACTAGGCTATAACACGTAAAAATTTGGAAACAAATTATTATGTACGCTGTCATACAAATTAAAAGTAAAGGGGGTCCGATACTTATTTCAAGGGAGTGTATTTCCGAAACTTTTCGTCATTTTCAAGAACGTTGCTAACAATTACTGGTCTTTTCTTTTTTCCCATTGACATCAATAAGAAAATTCGTTTGGTTGTAATACTGGCAATGCTGAATTTGGCCTATGATAAAAATTTTTGTTACTATCAATTAGCAGCTTTTTTGATAATATTCATTATAAGTCTTATAACGGATTGGCCGCCGGTGACTTTGATATCAATGCTTTCTCAATTCATGCAACAGTTATTTGGAGCTTGGAGCCAAAGATCTACCTCAGTATTCCAAGCATAGTCGGACATAACTAAAGAAATTTTAAAGGAAACGGAAAGTGGAAAATTATATTAATTATACCAAAATATTTAACATGCTCTCCATGTGCCTTGGAGCGTTGTGAAAAAGATAAAATTCGGTTTGAACTTGTTGATCTGTCACTTCCTGAACTGCATTCTACAATTGAATACGCTTTCATGGTGCAATCAAAAGTCTGTTATGAAATGCATGGCTCACGTTTTCAGATGTGAGCGAAGTTACTGGTAACGACGATGAAGTGAAAATAGCTTCGGAGCCCAAGTATGCTGGATCCGATGTTAACTTCCGTACTGGAGTTCGGTTTAATGAGTCCTCCTTGTGGCTACGAACGTTTGGTCTGATCAGCGACATTCCATCAAGAACGAAGACTTTGATTAAGGCCTGAAATTGACAAATTGATTCAAGAAGGAGTTGTAACTTCACGTTTTAAATTTTCAGATCAAAATCGAGGCCATGGTACGATACTGGAAGGAATTAAAAAAAAACCACTCAGATTATTGATTCAACGTCTATATACTTTTGCAATGGCATTAGGAGATTGCAGCACGTAATTTTTGAAGATGCGTATAACCTCTTACCTAATAGGGTATGCTGAAAACGTAACATACGACTCTCGCACACGTCGATTTCGAATCCGAATGCTGATTGAATTTATCGGGTTTTCTTGGAATACTTAGCGAAGAATCAAACGATTTGGTGTATCACACATGCAAAAGATTAGACGTCATTGAAACAAAGCTAACTAAGGATGTTTTGTCAACCAATCTCAATATTATCAAAGGGCTGAGGTTTAATAACAAAGTTGCTCATTTCATCTATTATCAACTCTTACCGTATCGGCGAAGACATATTATCTAAAAATAATATAACTCAATTTGATTCAATGATTGAAGTGACATGTGACTTTTAATAGAAATTTTACCGAATAAATTGTTTAAGTCAAATTCATGTATCAATATACGTCGACATTGTAAAGCATATTTGTTTGCTATTAACTTTTAAAGTAGATAATATCAATATTGAGTTCGTTGTATAAAAGCAAACAATCGGTACGTTCAAGAACTGAGTATGAGAAATGGGATTTGACTGTTGACAATAGACCTCTGTTGTCATACCACTTCCATTTTAACTTCTTGACAAGATCAATTAACTCTGTATTTGTTTGATCGAGTAAACAAGGCTGCGCAGTTATTTCGATAAACAATCGAGCGATTGTTTGATGTGAAAAAATTTTTTATATTAGAAGTAGAAAAAAGTATATAGACAAACGAGTTTGTTTCAATCACAGGATTCGAGAAATGAACCAACCATAGAGCGCTTATTTTGGAGGTTACACTTAGTGCAAATGTAAATATAATTTCGGAACTATATGGGTATTGTCCGTTAGTCGGCTTTCCTTGAGATAAATTTCGACTTATACTATATAAAAAGTAGAAGACTTTGGCCTAATATTAATATTAATGCAAGTAACACATAAGTTACGTTGATATAATATTACTGTTATCGATATCATCATAGTAATAATTAAATTATACGCGTGGCTTATCGGTAGTAAATTACCCCATCTCGTGAATATCATAAATTTATCAGTGAAAAAAATTTTCTACTTCCCGCTGATACTATTGTGACGGAACAATTATGAGAGCCGCGATATTGTGTCATGATGTGTTACATTACTATTGAGTAATATATTGATTATGACATACGTTTGTGCTTACTATTTGTTACACTCCTCGTTGCATATGTAACAAACTATTTATACATAAAAGCAATTTTGACACGCGTCTACTCTCATACACACACACACATATATATACCCAGACGCTTTTTTCCATTCGTATGCATTGCTTCACAACTCCTCCAAAGCAAAAATACAACATTATCTATTATACAATAAACAATCCTCTGCACTACTCCATATTACACACATACAACACGGACAAATCATCAAACAACAAACTCTCGAACTTCCCTGACAGAAGGAAATGAACATGACATAGCAGAGAGTATCTTTAAACGATCAGTTTTCCACTTTTTCCATAAACGCGAACGCTATCTGCAACCAGGTCACAGCGAGTTGAACATGGAGGTCACACACCAAACATGTAAATCTTCGTTCGGCTCGAGTCTCGTGCGGCAACGACACGGTTTATCAACACTAGCTAATGAAAAGTTTTACTCATATAGATATACTAAGACCATTGCGTATGTGTCGTTTATTCCTTCTCTGAAGTGCAAATCCCACGCAACGTACAACTCTTCGCCGCCACACCATAGTACGACAACTCCATACTTTGCACATACTACGAGTCGTCTAACGGTTAGGAAGAAAAGCAATCGATGGCTGAATAGATAGCTGTTAGAACTGTGTTGGGGGAGAGTGGAAGTAGTAACATAGACATAAATCAATTCATGTGACTTTTTATTATTAAAATTAACTTCTTATGGGAACTTATATTAGGTTTAATAGAGTAGAGGACTTGGAGTGTAGTCTAGAGCTGGGAGCGGAAGAGCCAAAGAGCAAACTGCCAGTTCAGTTTGAAGAGGGGGGGGAAAGCGATCTGATATCAAGTGATTTCTGAAGTACTGAGATAGAGTAGTTCGGGATGATGGTCATTTCGCAGCTCTACGGCTCAACGCTACTAAAGAGGGGAGGGGAAGCGATCTGATATCAAGTGATTTCTGAAGTACTGAGATAGAGTAGTTCGGGATGATGGTCATTTCGCAGCTCTACCGAAATCCAAGTCCGAAACATTTTTTAAAAAAATTTTTTTATTGACATTAATAAAGTGCGATAGTTGAAAAAGTATAAATGCTTATTAAAGTCTAAAATAAATAAATCTAATATCGGTAAATAACTCAACCGTCCCTATCAATTGACGAACTGACAGTAGATTTACAATGTGTAATGTTCGAATCGATAATTACGCGAGAGCGATTGACTCTGGGAATATCGTTACCCCCCCCAAATGGAGTCTAGTCGCAATTAAATAAATACACAGTTAGTAACCTCTAACTCTAGCTTTTTCTACTCATAACCTCGGCGCCGACGTGTAGACACTGATCTTGATAATTAATTTGTTCTTTATTCTTTACCGACAGGGTTAGATCGGTAGCTTACAGGTGGGATGAGCAATTAATTATCATATTTGCCACGGAAACAATCGCTGAACAAGAGGCGATAATTTGGCAAATTAAAGACAAAATTTTGCGTTATGTTCCACGTTAGTTCTGCATATCGTTCCGTTGTTTTTTTCCCCACTCGAAGACTTTAAGTGTAATTTTTTACAAAAACACCATATTTTCGAAGCCTTTTTTTGCAATGCAAATTTTATTTGTCAACGGTTTAATAGAATGACGCACAAGGAAGACATTCTGTATGCTGCTTTCTTGGTTTCCTTCTCTTCTTGGGTTGAGAAGCCTCTGCAGAAGTTTTACTAAGGTTCTCTGAACAATTTGCTGCATTAGAGAGATTTGTCATTATGGCTTGGAACGCGTGTGTGGCGGGGATGAGAACAAACACGCAAGCTGCAAATTTTTTGTGCCGATCATGTGTATTTAAATCTGCCAATCAGGGGCGGCACAGTTGGAACGGAAGAGCATAAAAATTTATCGTTTTATTTACAATAAAGACATTTTTTTCGTTTACATATTTTTCGAACTTACTAAGCAACGTTTATTATCTCTAACAGCGTCAATTATCAACCTAAGGATTGCATAGCAAATGATTGGCACACATGCACATTAGATTTTGTGCCGTCTTCGAAATTACGCAAAAATTAGGGAAAACGTTAAGTTTCACAGTGAGAAAAGCTTTTAGAATTTTTTTATTTGCTTATTGCTCACAAATTGCTAACTTCTTGAATTGTCATAAGAAAAACTCAAAAAAAAATTATTACTTTTTTAGATTACAATTGTGGCTGAATTATGAATGGGATCGCAAGGACATACTAATGGGACAGACTACAACAAAACCAAACAAAGTGAACATTTGATCATGTGAGCCAAAAGAGGCTGGTGCGGCTGGAAAATAAACTAATTCAGAATGATGGTCTGGAAAGGCTTTGCTATAGTGGCACAGCCCATGGACTAATTTTAATCGCATTAATCACTACAAATTTAACGAACGTGCATCATATAAAAGCAAGATCAGCAGGAATCAATCTACAATAAATCGCGAGTGACAAAGTTTCATCCCAAAATATGGTTCGTTGGATTGTATTTTGACAAATGTCTATATGCAGACAGGTGCTAATTGTGTTTCGTTTTGTAGACATTTCGAGTTTTCCCCGTTCTGCTATTTGTCGGTTGGTAGTTTGCTGATAATGATCAGGTCACATGCGATTTTGACCATTCATGTTTCTTTTTGTACATCAATAACGATAAAAGTGCTGTATACACAGACTCTACGTAATACGAGATAATTCAAACCACAAACATCAAAGGTCTAGCTCTCCTAATACTAAACCACTGTTACTGGGAGATGTTTACAGTAACTCTCCGGAACGAGTTCGATACAAAAAGAAAGCCTGACGATATGCACCTCTCCGAAATGTACTGCAAAATTAGGAGAGGGATCGAAGAACTAGGGAAGGATACTATCGGAGCTTCGACGGTGGAAAGAACTTTAAGATTAATAACGTTGTGGATAGAAAATGAGAGAGGAGAACTTGGTGGGGAGGTTTGCGAAAACAATTAGCTTAGTGAGCCCAAAGAATAGGGTCAGTTATCGCCTTTCAAGGCAGGTCTAGGGGCCGACTGCTTCAAGCTCTCTTTTTACCTATTACGTAAATAAATAAACGATGCGCCACCACGTGACCAAAGCGCGTATTTCACGCAAAATTCTACTCAGAAGACGCAGTTGAAGCTCTTGCAACCAGCGCGAATGACGACGCCAGAATCGAATACTTGAGGGTACTTCTACCTGCAGGCAATGACTTCGTGACTCGGCGTTGATATCCACGTAACCCTTCGTATGCCATTAACACTACCTTACCGCCACCAGACTTGAAGAGGAAAGGGGAAGACATTCCTGTAAGTTATTAACGTATTATGATTTTGAACAAGGGTAATGTAAAGAAATTTTGCAGATTTGATGTTAATGGTCCCTAACTTGGTGACTCTTATACAGAGCGCCTCCACTTTGCAGCCGCCAATGCAGTAAATCCAGCAGCCAACTTTTATATTAAGCCTATTCGTTCAATTGATGGTCTGGGAACGGCTCTTTTCAATGGGAACTTCTTATGGACACCGTCAGAGTGGAAGAACGACCATTGCTTTTGAAGTTGAGGAATGGTTCCGTAAGCAACCCAAATTACCCGGAAACGTCAAAATTTTCCAAGTGTCTCTCGACGGTATTGATCTTGAGAATGAGCTAATGGCTTCTGGATATTCATGATCCAACGGTTTAATTCTGCGGATCCTGAGCGGTTTCCCGATGCTAGTACATCAACGTCAAGCGGCTTTCAAAAGTTATTTAACAAAGAGTTATATCCTGACCCTTCCATTCTGATTATCGATGAAGCTTCAAATTTAAATGCTACTTACAAAATATTATCTTACAATACCAGCAATAACGGTTATAGTGATATTGCTTATATCTGTGTTGAATGCAAAAGGATCTTGATGATGATGCTCTACCACATTGTAATGACTGTGGTCGAACTATGAGAAATAGAATAGATTGTTTCTGTGATTTAAGGAAAGGTGAGCCACCAGTTAAAACTCCAACCATGACAGAAATTGTTACGGTCGGCAATTGTTTGGTTGGGAGAGCCAATTAAATCTTTAGCGTAAGCGTGTTCACCGACCAGGGAATTGGTAATTTTAGACCCAGCAGTTCACTGCCCTTACTCCAGTGATGTCGTTCTGACTGAATGCTTCGTCTACAAGTGACCTATTTTCGTGCGCTTTTCTCACTCCCTATACGATGTACTTCCTGTACTCGTATCCGGATAAGGGTAACCGTATGTAAATTATTAACAACCGAACATAGTTCTAACCCTGCTTTTGGTATGGAGGAAGAAATTTGAGGAGAAATCTATTTAGTTGACTTCAATTGTCGCAAAGGAAAAGAGATCGTCCTGCCGTGGTAATTAGCAATGATATCCAAAACCAATATGACCACTATTTAATAGTGGCTCCCGTTAGTAGTGAGGAAATGGAAATGCATATTCAAATCGAATTTACAGCTTTAATATACCAGAAATAACTAAGCATTATGGATCAGTCATAAAAACTGGTTATGATGGGATAGTAAACCTTATCCAATTTATTTGACTAATACTAATGATTTACTATTACCTGGTCAAATTTTAACTATTCTTAGAGATATTGATAGAGAGAAACTTTTTGAATGTATTGATTCTTCTGATTGTTCTTGAAGTAATTCAGACAAAATCGAGTTGTAGATTGAAAAAATAGCGAATTTAAAAGTGGTGGTAGTAGTAATTCAATGGGTTATTTTGGTAATTCAGGAGGAAGTTTTGAATTTGTTGAAACTCGTTCTACTCACGAAATTGATAAGGCAATTGAATGAAATAAGGAAAATGTCAAAAAAGAGATTAGACATTTTAGTGACGTACTTTATGTCATGCATGCTCTCTTTCCTAAAATTATCAAGACAGTCCTTTCTTAAGAAAAGCCCAAAAGAGTTGTTTACAATTTAAGAATGGCAAGAGTTTAGATAAGCCTTATACTATGTATTGACGAGGAGCTGATGCCAGTATTATTGGAAAGAATATGTTTTAGATGGTGGAAGTGCAATTATTCTTAAAGTTCCTTTTCCGTATTAGTATGAAGATAAACATTTAACTTGAGCGAATGGTCAAATTTCCCTTTTGACAAGTTTATGATAAAGATGATGCAATTACTTGAGGAGTTTATGATGAAGTAATGGGTGAAGATGGTGTTGAAAATAGTGAAAGAATTCGCAAAGAAGAAATTACTGTTTATGAGAAAAAATTAAGTATGAAACATCATCAATGTTTCATTACTTTATACTTAGAAGTAATTATAGGAGTTATGTTAAGAGTTTAGTCAAAAATGGCACGGACGCCGCCGGAAAAACTTTTATTAACAGGTAATGAATATAAATTAGTTGAAAAAGAATTGGACATAGTTGCTAATAAAGTAACGTTAGCTGCTATAAATCTCTTGCAAGTTTCAGAGATAGTGCAAGAGCAGTGAAAATTGGTGAGTTAAAAAAAGAGCAATTGGTTTTGATTCAAATCAGATAAATGGCTTGCTACTAAATATAAAAATAACAAAGTTACTGATTCAATGCTAAGTCAGGTAAGAAAGTTGATGAATTAAGAGATTAGTGCTAAACAAATCAAAGTCAATGACGAAAAACAAGCAGCCAAGAAAGTAAAAGAAGACGCTAAAAAAATAGAGTAAGTGGTTTAATCACTCAATTTAAAACTATTTGAGGTAAACCAGAAACAAATCTTATCGTGAACTATTATTTCTGCGCAATATTTTGGGGTGGATTAAAAAGTGAGAAAAATTAACTGATGCCACCTTTGATGTTGATGCGGAAATGACAAGTTTAGATGCCGCTGAAACTGTTAATCAAGGTAAACTAGCTAAATATAATAATTGAGTTGGGATATGGTACTTTCTTTACTGAAAGATTAGAGAATTAAAAAAATGAGGATGGCAAATATTTTAACGATGAAGCAGTAAAAAATTATCTGCAAAGTATAAAAGATTTTTTGGAATCGGCGGGACGGGGATTAGATTCCGTGGAACAAAATAAATTAGACCAAATTAATCATTATTATTATATTAAGAATGGTCCAGTTTTCCCCGAAAGGAGAATTCTGCCCATGGAACTTAAAGCAGCCTTAGGAGTCAAAACTAATGTGTTTCGGGATTTAACCAAAACATGAATCAATTATTTCCAAAATACTGATTTCAAAATCAAGGCCGATAAAGTTAATAAACCCCCAGGATCTAAAATCGAAGCTTCGATAATTAAATACTGTAAAAAAACTTAGCTAAAACCCATGAATTAATAAAAGATGATATTTATGATCTTCCAGAAGCCAATGCCAACATCGAGATTGATTAGGTTGATTCTATGTCAACTATCTATTAAGACAGAATGAAAAGGATTAAAAGACGTCCTTGTAAACGCAATTTTAATAAAACAAAAACAAACCATTACAGAATAATTGTGAAAAAAAAAAGCAGTTAGTGTAGTGATTGTGAGTGTGCAGAAACTGTCCCAACAAGTGGAGGGTCATAGACAACATGTAACTGGAATGGTTACTCAAAAGGCTTCAAAATTGAATGCCTTGCAACCTATGAGTCTATATTAATATTCATATCACACGGTGGTAGTCATCTATCGGAAAGCTGGAAAAAAATATTATACATGTTCGCATACATTCTAAAAAGTTTTAAATGTCAAAGACAGATTAAGTAATAGTTACCCTCTTTTGCTTTGGGAGTTGTTGTGTGTAATTTAATTTTAACATGGCTTTAACTTTTACTAACTGAATATTTTACAAAAATAATTTACTCAAGGGTAAAAATTTTTATTTAAAAAATAAAAGAATAATAATAAAATATTTGTTTACTCAATAAATTTAGAAACTTTTATATAAAACCACCATGGAGATAACGCATTGTCTTTTGGGGGGTAAATTTTATTGGAACCAAAATATAAAGTCGGAAATTACTTGGACGAAGAAAATTGATATAATAATAAACTTTAATATTTGCCGATAACTTGACAGCTTTGTTAACAATGTGTAAATATCTCGGTATATTTTAAAAGTTTTTTTTTCCACTCAAAAATGACCAATTACCTTTGAGCTTGTGCTGCCTTTCTGCATGAGAAAGTCTTGTTGGGGGAAAACCGTAGTATGTTCTTTATTGATGGCTTATACAGTCCAGGAAAAAAAATAATGACGGTCAGCAAAAATATTGTAGCAGTAAATCTTGCAGAGTAAGCGTTACAAAAATTGGGTTTAACCCGCTTAAAAGCATCCAGTTATGTTCTAACAAAAGTTGATAATAATGTTTAGAACAAAAATTTTAAATTTAAAAATTTAGTAATAGTAAGTAAACGTGATAAAAAACTGTAGACTATACTTTTTTATTAAGAAAATTAATTTTATAAATTAATTAAAAATAACAAATGCCAGCTCTTTTGCAATTTTTGTTAACAATTTAAAGCTGCTCAGCTGATATTTGTTATACGATGTCTTGGTCAATACCAAGATATGCTTTCTTGCACAAAAGTTAAATGTCAAAACGCGTTGAAAAAATTTTTTATTATCTCTATTACAAGTATAATTTGTTATTATTATTGCAAATAACATTAACTACTGCCATACCAAGAATCACACGTATATGTAAAACTTTATGAAAATTGTATTTGATAAGCAACGCTATTACTTTTTTTCCGGGACCGCATATGTTTACACTGATTTAGGTAGAAAAGTCATCTCACAGATTTGAACACGGAGAAACTTGTAGTTAGATTCCATGCTACTTTAAACTAGAGCTGTTATGTTTGTCGATATACTGGAAGCTGGTTTTATTTGTCTGCGATTTTGTTGACAATATTTTAGAAATATTTATCTTCGTAGCACTTTGTAATAAGGTTGACAAATCGATCATCTTAGTATTGGATTTATAAATATTATTATCCCATTATATATCCCAGCCCGTATGGGCAAATTAAAATGCTTTATTGTACCTCTGTACATATGTATAAGTTTAAAACCAACTTACAGTTTATCTGTAGTTTGGACAATAAAGTCGTTATAGTTACATTAACGACAAATCGATCGTAATGTAGCCTAAAATGTATGAAATGTGTAACGTATTTCCTTCTATGTTACCAGAGAGCTAGCTAGCAATATGATAACACTAAGTGTGCAGACTTTTAACAAAATAAGCGCTCCAGACAAAATTCGACCGCTGATATCTTGAGCCTTTCCATATGAACGCCATATCCGAACGATGATTTATCGGCCGATTGTTAGGTTATTATTTTACTTGTTAATATTCTTATTTGTGCAGTTTGTTATAATAATTTATACCCCTAAAAGTTGGAGACAACTTACGGCCCCGTTTCTTATTTAAATTATCTCATCATATGATATGCAGACAAAAAAGCAAGTCTAGGAAGAAGCTTTGCAAACAGTTTAACTCTCAGTTTAAAATTTATTGGCCAACAAGTCTTTCCGTTGAAAACTGTAATTTGTGTTTGATTAACTTTCGGCCTGATTTCTATTAATATGTCTTGTGGGAACGAACCCCCTGAAAATAAATCCCATCAACCCGGATCAATCGACTTGCTGGGGAACGTAAACTCTTGGTGGTGTATGCTAATCAGACTTCTGCAAGTACACTTCCACTCTGCTGCATGACTCAATCAATATCGATATCTTATTTATAGCTCTATTTGCGAATAACGTCATTGGTTTCGGCGGTAAATAGTAACGAAAAAAATTTCATGCAAAAATATGAAATCATTGTGGGGTGATGACACAAACATGCGTGTAACACACAACCAGAGAAAACGCCTGTGTTATCAAAGATTGCTCACCGACCCCAAAAAGCCCTTCGCTTAGAGTCCAAATTAGCGGCAAATATGAACATTAAGCCATACTCATATTCCGAAACTGACTCTGGAGTCAGAGTTCATATCTTCAAACCGACTATGGAAGAGTTCAAAGACTTCTATTCATTTGTTACGGCTATCGACCATTACGGGAAAGAGACTGGAATCGTAAAGGTGATCCCACCAAAGGAATGGTCAGTCCAAATAATAAAATAAAATTACTGTTATGAAACCATTCCAGCAAAATAATTAAGCAGAGCTCTTTTTTGGTTAAATATTTCAGGGCTCAGAACCTACCCGATCTCAAAGAGAAGGTCCAAACTCTGACAGTAAAGAACCCAATAGAACAGATGTTTACCGGTCGAGCAGGAGTATATAAGCAAACGAACGTTGAATTGAAAAGAGGCTACTCTTTAAAAGAATGGCAAAAGATCTGTTTACGTGAAGAACACCGTCCTCCCCCAGAACGACAAGCGAAGGCACGAGAATTCGCAAACAAAAAACGAAAGCTTCCGGCAGATTTTGAACAGACGAATAATAATGATGAGAAGGCTGACGATTTTGATTATCGCTGGCCCAATCAATATCTATATACGGATGAGTACTGCCGAGAACTCGAAGGACAATACTGGAAATCTATTTTATATAATACCCCTATGTATGGGGCTGACATGATGGGTATATAATTTATGGCAAACCCTGTTCATAATAAGATCTCATTTACTTGTTTCGTTTCATTACTTACTATTAACGCAAATTATAACCTTTGACTGCCAGGTTCTTTATTCGATAACAGAACGACAGCTTGGAATGTGGATCGTCTAGAAAATTTGCTCAACAGGCTTAATGTCAGCATTCCTGGGGTTAACCGGGCCTACCTTTATTTTGGCATGTGGAAAGCGACCTTTGCATGGCACGTCGAGGCAAGTAGAAAGAGGAAAAAGAAACAAAAGCAAGCAAGACGTAATGGAGTGTGTGTGTTTCACATCAGCGTACATCATCGTAACGTTTGCTAATTTTGAAATTTCAGGATTTTGACCTTTACTCTATTAATTACATCCACTTTGGAGCACCGAAGCAATGGTACGTCATTCCTCCAAAGTTTGCGGGAGAATTTGAGTCGTTTATGCAAGGTAAGCAAAAACTTGTTCGACATTAGCTCGTACCACCATCAAAAGAAAAATTTTTTTCTCAGCATGTTGTGTTCCATGCTCACGTGATGTAGAGAACAAAGTAGGTTAACGAATATTCCCTTCGATTTGAATATGCACATAGGTCAATTCGCGGCGGAGCACCGACAATGCCGCCAATTCTTGCGGCATAAGATGTTTCACGTGTCGCCCAAAGTCCTTGCTGATAAAGGTATCCCATGCGGTCGACTGGTTCAGCGCCAGGGAGAATTTGTTATAACCTTTCCGTATGGGTACCATGCTGGTTATAACTTGGACTATAATTGCGCTGAATCAGTCAACTTTGCACTAGAGAGCTGGGTGCCGTTGGGCAAGAGGGCACAATTTTGCCCCTGCCAGGGAGACAGCGTGAAAATAGACGTCGGCACCACATTCAGTGATCTTTTGGATGGCGGCGGCGCGAAAGATGAAAGTATAATAGTTTCAGAGAGTGAGAGACATTTGATAGGTAGTAATAAATATCCTCGATACGCAGTTTCTCGTATAACCAGCTCATCTCCGAGAGAGCTCTGTACGATTTCGTTAAAGAAAAAGAAAAGAAAAAATAAGAAATACTTACACTTTACGCTTATACATACACACTTATATATATATCGAAAAAAAAAAAGCACCGTCGTTCTCCACAAAGCCGAGAATTTCCAATGTATCGGGAAAACGAGCAGCATCGAGTAGAAATTCAGCTGATGTGCCAGTCAAGAAGCCAAAGAAAATAAAACTTGTCCAGAAACAAGAACAGGTAATAATAACCGAATGGCATACGATAAAATACGCTTAATTTTTCTATTTTAATTTAACTATCATTATTCGGGGACTCTTTGACAGTGCGAGCTATGTCCTGTTCCCGAGGGTCCACTTTGTCGTACGGAAGAGGGGCTATTTGCTCATGGGTATAGATTATCAATCTAGTAATACTAATGGGGTTTTTTTTTCAGTCTTTGAGAAGGAACTTTGTTCAAACAATTTAATCTCTGTTGTAGTTTATGTGCGTCGTTTGTGCCGGAAACTTATATTGCCACACTTGACGATGAAGAAGGAACAGAATATGTCGTTGGATTACAAGCTATACCACAAGAACGATGGGAGCTGGTGAGAGAGAGTACACCAAAATGCTTATGAACGCATTTAGTATCGACTCTGACGTTAATAACTACCGTTCAATAGACGTGCGAGGTCTGTAACAGCAAGAACGGAGCCTGTATACAATGTGCCGACATGAAGTGCACTCGCGCATTCCACGCAGCGTGTGCGCAAAAGGGCAAATATCATCTTCAACAACGCATTACTCAGAATGGTGAATTCATATATGAAGCATTCTGTAAAATTCATGACCCGGTGAGTGCGGCCTGTTCTTCTCGAATTATAAAAACCAACATTTTGATTTATTGTCGTCGTGAAGAGAAACATGAACAGTTTGTAATAATATTCTCATTGTTCGTGTGCTTTACGGGGAAGGGGAATGTGCACAGTTATTTTGTATTACTTGTATAAAATTGTGATGATCTGCGTTAATACCACTAAATTTGTATTCAACTTGATTTTAGCGAGTACAGGCTGAGATTGCTAGAAAGAATGCGGAATTAGCACCGTTTGTAGTACTTGGAGCCGAAGTGTGGGCAAAAACCATGGGGGCGTGGTATAAAGGTGAGTAAAGTAGTTGTTGCTTTAGTGGGCGATATGCTTTTGTATATCTCACAGTCTTTTTTTATGTGTAGGGGTGATCGAAGCGAGGGACGACTCTAGGGCGGCTTGTCGAGTCCTTTTCAACGATGGGTAATTTATCTTTCACGCAAAGTTTGTATGAATTGTTTGGCATATAATTCAAACTTGTTATTCCATTTGTAGTTATACAAAGACAGTCTATTGGCGAAGTCTTCGATTCTCAGATCCAGAGGCCACTGCTCTATGATTCCTATACTAGTGCCAATAATAATGTTAGATCGTGTGAATAATGGTCACGTGAATAAAAAATTTTCTTTATCGTTCAGTCAAACAGACGGGGGACTCTTCATCTTTCATACATAACGGAAATTAGATATGGGAACTAAAAATAACATAAACAAACCACCACCACGAAATTTGCAAAGGGAAAGGCGAATAAAGAAGCAAGCACATAAGAAGAACTCTCGACTCGGTAATCTGCAATTAGTGACGCACGCAAAAGTACTGTCAAAGAAGAAGAAGAAGAAGCAGTTGCAAAGGATCGCTTTACTGGTAATCAATTAAATGGTTGCGATGTTATTGGAGAACACAAAAATAAATGTATTGACAGTATTTATTGTATATGTTAATAATGTCATAATGATAATCGTGGGATGCTGTCTGTTGTAATGATTGTGCACATAAAATTTCCAGCAAAATGACCTTTTTGAAAGAGAGAAATTGCTGCCAGAGAAAGACATGACAGGTATACTTTTATCAAAGTCCTATGCTAGATGAAATAATTACTTAACGAGAACGTACTATGTATGTATGTATGTATGTATGTATTCGTCAACGTAGAAGCGGCAAAAATTGAGGCTGAATCGAATGCAGTCGATTCGATGGAAATTACAGCCATGGGCGGGGGAACTACCCTTGGCGGTCCTCCTAACCAAGCCAACTGATATAACAGTGTGTGGACAGTAAATGGGACTTGCCGAACTGAAGAGATTGTTATTACAATGATGATTAGACTACTATATTAGAAAACAATGGATTTGAGATGTATTCGATCTATAATCGTTTGATATCATACAGTTTTCTTAATTGGGTAAATATTATTTCTTTATTGATGATGACCGTACAGTTGATGCAAGCTTGTGCCTCAACGCCATTGTCGTTGCAGTATGTCATTTTCCCCCATTGTTGTTGATGGCTGTAATCTGCGCGGGGTTTATAGCACATCCATTTCAATTTGTACAAGTTCACAATCCCCACTTTTACTCCCTGTCATCGCTCTTGTAAAATTTTGAGAGGTGGGGACATTTAGAAATTAGAGATTAATATTAATAATAAGAATAATAATAATCTTATTATTATTATTATTCACGACAGAATTGTATGCTGTATTTTAGTTAATGGGGTAAAATGAAAAGATGGAATGTTTACATAAAGTTGAAGAATTTTTTTTTACGCCGTTCTTGTCATTATGTTCGTTGTAGTGAGTGGTACTTGCTTTGTTTGTGGACCCTTTGAACTTTTTATGATGTCAAGATTTATGTGATTGACAATGAAGACTATTGTTAGACAGTGGCTCAACTGCAGGGGTATATAGTTTAGGCATATCTATGCTAGTTCCAAAGAGATAACATTTTGTGGGGTGAAAGAAAGGGGAGGGAAAAAAAGGGGAGGGGAGGGGGGAGGAAGAGGCAGGGGAGGGGGAAATACCGATGACAATGTATATTATTCGGACGATATAACCTTAATTACTGATGGTTTAGTGTTACTCACCAATGGATTCATTTTAATGTCAGTTAATAGATAAGATATGATCTTTTTGATTTGCATTGAATTCGCTGGCGTGCATATAACTTTGCTTTGACATGTAAACAATCATGCATTATGCAACAGAGCGCGTGACCATTTTCTTGGGGCGGTGGGGAAAAAGGATGATAGGAATAATATGACATTGGATCGAATGTATATAGTTAAATTCAGTAAGTATCTGTTTTATGCACCCCAACTCAACTAGTTGAGCAACCTGTAGAAAAAAAAAAGCTCAACAACAATTATGCGTAAATTACAAGTAACCATAGTTGTAGCTGATGTGATAAGAGAAAATAATAATAAAAATATAATAATAAAAATATAATAGTAATAATAATAATAATAATAATAACAACAACAACAACAACATCAACATCAAAACAACAATAACAAATAACAATAAACACTGTTGCTGTTGATATATGCTATGTGCCAAATTGCAAACATAAAAGCAGTCGCTTTCGTTTTTCTCTCCCGCATCGGCTTCGATCGTTGACGCTGTCATTCCCAAACAGGGTTGATATCCAGCCATCGCGTTCGTACTATTCGATATTGCTTACCTTTATTCGTCGATATTACAACTACGATTATCCACCTTTTTAAGCTATAAGATTTATCGTAAGATACAACGAACAATAAAATCTCTTGTAACGATTTTTGACCTTTCTAGCGAGGTTAGTCTCATTTAATTGAACTGTACGAACGTTGGTTTGTTACGAGATTTGACAAAGAATAGCCGTTCGAGAGTATTATTCGCATAATAATCATTTTCATTCATTTTTTTTTTTAGAATCAGGAGTACTCCTGCATCAACAATTAAAATTCGACGGTTAGTATGCATTGATTGTTACTCAAATATCCCGGGAAATCACCAGAATGTAAACCAAGAATGACTGAAGAAACGAAATTAAGAAACAAGATTCAACCCTACATATACGTATATATAGCTACTAGTTCCCATAGTTACTATCAACAAAAGCGTTGTAATGTTTCTTTACGACTACTTTTTCCCAACTGCGAACCATATTTCTCATCTACAACCATCTTCCCCACAAAATACTAGATCACAGCCAAAAAGGTACCACGCACAATACAATAAAAAACGTAGCGCACGAAGCAAGTCAGATTATCGCCAACAACGAAAGATGTCACCAGCAATCCACGTCGGATATTCTCCCAAGTCATTATATAACACCATTCCCAAAAAGGGTACTTTCGACAGTGAGTATCGTTACAAAATAGTAGATCAGATCTGTGTTGAGTCGAATTTGTACAAGATCCTTGGCGTGGAGAAAACCTGTTCATCTGAAGAACTCAGAAGGGCGTACATTCAGGTAATGGAGGGGGAACTATATATAATAATTGGCGTTTCTTACTAAGCAACACCTGTCCGATTTTTCAAGTAAACAAAATTTATCACATGATTAGATATTGATCGTAATTTCTTTCTTCAACAGAGGTCTAGAGTATGCCATCCCGACAAATTTCCCGGATATCCACGAGCAACCGAAGCATTTCAAAGTAGGGTATCAAGTGATATTTGATCATTTTCATTTTATCTCCCCCCCCCCCCGGTTCACTCTCAACTTACCACCTTTAATTGTAAATTAGAATTGTCCTATTCCTACGAGACGCTCATCAAGCCATCTACCCGGAGAGCATACGATGTATCAGGTTCATCTGAATTCAACATGTTTGCTGGATTGGCCGATGAAACTCTGCACGGAGTATTATATCAGCTATTCTTGGAATTCATGGATGGAGACTTTGCGATGATACACGCGCTAATAAGTGAGTATAAAAAAGATGCGAAAATTATGATATATAGCGCTCAGTCCGCTAACCTGTTTGGTTAATTAGATGCATTGAACGAGGGCAACCCTGGTCTCAATATTGGAGAAGATGTAATCGAGACAATGGAGCAACTTTTCAGACGACTGAGAAAACTACTATTAGGTAATTGTGATTCTCATTATGACCGAATTTTATCACTGTTTTGACGTGTTATATTGATAGTTCTTCTTTGCAACTTTCCCCCCGATCCTGCAGCTGGACAAAAATACATGAAAATCATTAAATTTGAATTGATTCGTCTCCATGAAATCCAGCAAGAGCTTCGGACTCTCTCGTATTTTGACGTATTTGGCAGGTTCAAACGTACCATGCAGTTAGCACGCATTACCTTGCGCATACCAATGCTTATCGATTCTGCTATGAAGACAGAGCACAAAATGAATGGTGGTAACGGTGTTCAACACGGACTTCTTGGTGACGGCATGGCTAAATTCCTTGGTGGAGTAGTGAGTGCGCTCGAGACGGCGGAAAATCTCTTGTAAATATTTTGATAATTGCAGACGAGCATGAAGGAGATGATTTTGGTGGCTTCCGATTTGAATGATATTATGACAAAATTCCATTTTTTTATGAATTACTTGTTTCCCGTATGGACACTACTAATATTAGATTTTCTAAGCTAAGACATTCTCTATGATTGATTTGTCGTAAAAGACATTGTAGATATATGTATGTATGCGTGTGTGTGTGTAGATATATATATAGTTATCTCTAGGTGTGTGTGTATATATGCGTGCATGTGTGAAAAGAGAACCAAATTTTCTCGTTTTAAAGTAAATTTTTTTTCATCTTAATGTATGGCTAAGTAAAAAAAGGAGGAAAATATAGTGAACCCTAACAAAGACCAGATTAAAATAAATAATGTTGTGACAAAAAATGACCTCTTTATACGCTTTTGGATAATATATTGACTAGCGTCGCAAACTCGTCTTAATTTGAGGGTTTGTTTACACCAAAGACGGTCACCACCAAAACCAATAATTTTTTAATCCGTAGAATTCGGAATACGAATTGTAAGAATATCGGTTCAGCTAATTCAATTAAGGTTTGGGAAAATAATCTTACATTTTAATTTGTCAAGAAAATAAACCAATAAAAGTCAGATGCGTAGACGTGGTAATAATCTTGTACGTTTCTATTAGCAACAAGACACTTATACGGCAAACTGAATAAACCAAGCATACTGCGACAAAGATAAATAACAAGAGAAATGACTGTAATAATAAAGTTCTACCTTTACGAAATGTCAATGCAGTATCTTGTGCCCATTCTCATAATAGATCACGTCATGTATGCAAGAATTCTATAAATCAAACTTCTCAATCTATTTTCTGCTCACTTGAAATACTTCGTATTCGTCCACTCTAAAGGGACTGGATTCTTCTCTGATCGAAACTTCATAACGATATCTTGCACAGGAACATCTCCCAAGATCATAATTGTCCAACATCCTCAAATCGCTATTCCCAAAATCAGGTCCATTGCTTCCATTAACGTACAGAGCGCCACTCACATGCCCAGGATGAACCCTACTAATCTTTGCCGTTTTCACATTTCTACTGTCGGCAAACGAGAAAATAAAACTATGTGGCGTACTCTTCCAATAGCTTCCCGTACTAGGCGGGTACCAATTTGAGGGGTTGTATCCACCCAACAGCTCGTTAGTGCCCGCAACACGCATCAAGACGATAGTGGAAAGTGCGCTCTGACACCGCGCGTGAAAGACAGAACTAGTGAATCCATCTCTGGTTCCGCGAACCAACAGACGAAATTTGTATGGTATCTGTCCATACGAGTACGCGTTGGAACGCCTATCAATCCATGATGTGATGATGGCCGCATGTTTAAGTTTGAGTAATTTGGAATCGATCGCATCACCGCGCGGAGATAGAGCAAGATCGAGATGCGTTGGTTTCAGGTGATACCAGAGAGCAGATTCGTAAACATCCCTTGGGATTATAGAAATAAAGGGACGCACTTTGGAGTAAAGGTCGTCAATCGACATGCGAAAAAACCTAACATGTGGAACACTTTTCCCTATCCATTTAGCCAACATCTTAATCTCTTCTTCACTCCATCTATGATCATTCTCCCCCTCTCGACCACACCTCCGCTTAGCCCACGCAAGCAAGCTTTCCCAAATTGCCACCTCTTCGACCACGAAATCGTCCCTCTTTAACAAACCGACCACGACATCCTCATCAAAATTGAAGAATTTCTCGCTAGACAAGAGTCCTTCTGACTGGTCGCACAAATTTTCCAAGCAAAATTCTTGCAATTTAATCCACGATGCGTGCTTGAAGGACCTTGTAAAGACCGAGTCAAAATGTGCCTCTAGCCAATCTGATTCGTGAGAGACGAGATGATCCTCAATATGAGAAATAAACTCTGGAAGCATTAGTTCGTCAGCTGCTACAAGAAGTGAGAGCAGTGCCTCGGGTGTCGTCTGTGAAAGGACTATCGTTCCTGTGTAGAGGTATCTGAATTGGTTAGATACGAATAGTGTAGATTGAGGCAACGAAAAAAAGAGAGATTAATAAAAACAAAAAGGGACGGTAGTTGAATGAAGATGAATCGCTAAAAGAATATTTAGCAAGTAACTGAGCGTTCAAACCATTTTACTCTATTAATACAGTCTAGCACACTTGCAACACGTTCGTTATTTTCTTTTTATTACAGCGTGCCCTACCTTAAGATAACCTCAAATATGTTTGGCGCAACGTTCGGTTTTTCGAATACAATCATTCCATCATCCATCTTTACCCACTCGGTTGACAATGCAGCATAAAAATAGGGTGACTGCGTTCTGAGTATCAATGAATGTGCTTTGAATTCCTTGACATTGGGAGCCTTCCCAACAGTTATCTTTACGTCATGGTTCCTGTCTCTTTCAAGCAATTGTTGGAAATTAAGCGAGAAGGTATGAAAGAGATGTAAAGAATGCGAAGGCAAAGATGGGGTCGATGGCATTCTGCGCTATAAAGTAAATCGTATGTGGGAAATGTGAAAAAGGTGAATAAAAACTGATCGGACGAAGTGATGATCGAATGTGACAGAGAAAAAGGTTTGTCGGTGCTCGTGTAAGGATAGTCTTTGGTTTTTTGAACAACAAGTAAATATAAACACGTTCTCGCACCCAATGGTAGCATAAAACATTATCGTCGGTACATATCAAATATTAATATATAATGCGGACGTTTTAACCACGATCGTATGACAAGACAATCAATGCCATATAAACGATTCAATACTTACTGGAACAAGTCCAATTTTTTGAGTATTGATCCTGTTACTGACCATATCGAGGTATCGAGATCAAGGCATAGGACTACATGTCTTTATCAAATATTTACGCTTATATTAACAAGCTTCCTTGGTGGTGCAAAGAAATGCGCTACAGCCTTAGATCATATTTCCACTTATTAAACGGGTAAAACGGACTACTTTAGAAATACCACACGTTTCCCAAACATCTTGAGCACGATTTTCAAAAAGCACGTGTAACACATGTGCCTAGAATTCTATGTCGATATATCAAGAATTGGGGTTTATCAAAAAGATCACATGACAGGTCAAAAACACGTCATAGTAATAGAAACATTTTTTACCATCATGGTAGAGTGCGATAGACTTTAGGCGAATAGAGTGACACAAGCCCAGAAAACAGCGCGGGCCTGAACAGTAGTGTGATAATTCCAAAAAATACAAATTTCCAAGCATATGGGGTCTTTCGGAGAATGACCCTAACAGTCATAGGCTGGATGTTCCACGCTCCGAGTTAAAAAATTGCTCATCCGTTGTACCTACCAATAGTAAGAATCAAAAGGGCCACCTAACAGAACCGCTGATCGTCAGGAGCAGCACAGCGAAGTTAATCAACAAGTTCGTATAGAGATCTATTCAGACCTACGCAAGTTCGATAGAGACAAATTACTAATGCTATGCTCAAAGCGTCAACAATTAAGCGTCACGTTCAGCGTCTCAAACCATTTTTCTCCCAGCGTGACTTATTTTACTAGAATTCGAGATGTTCCGTCATAGTTCTATACTCCATCATCGTACGTACGTATCATATATAAAAGACTATAAAATTTTGAATTTTATTGAAAAAACTATTGTTTACATGACCTCAAAAAAAACCGATTTGGGGCACTCGATAACATTTCCCCCATACATACTACGACACATTTGCACCAAGCACATTGTCTTATTCCTCGAGAATTTTTTCAATATTCTCTACCTTATACGCTGAAAAGATAATCGTAAAGTCAACAACACGGTAATTAATACCAAACTTATCTACGCAACATTGAACGATTACTCACCGGTTTCCTATGTATTAAATTTTGTGCAACGTAAGAACAGTCACGAGAAAGAAATAAAAGAACAAACATGAGCACGTATTATTCGACTTTAACCCTAATTGCCATTCCATTTGTATATATACCTTATGAGTCTTGAGATTTTCAATCACAATTCGAGGCTCTTCCTCACTTGCTTGGACCCGCTTCTGAGTACTTCCAGCATGCTATTTATGAGCGAAAAGGTAGTTACAATCGATACAGTCAATATAAAAGGATTAGCACAAACCATTCGTTCACAATTACCTCAGGCTCAGTAAGAATATCTTTAATGATACCCTCCGTCACTTGTAGACTACCGCCAACAGGGTGATAAAGAACTTTCTGACCTGGAGCGAGGTCTTCCTTGGCAACCATTTCTTTCTCTTGTCCGGATGTCATTTTTTTGATTGCAATTTATCAGTTGGTCTCGCGTGTGTGATACTTGACTGATGTTTTCAGCGCAAATGGCGAGCGAAGAGTTGGGGGATTTGCTTTTCAAATACTTTTTCCAGACGGGATCAAGACGTGCGATATGACAATTTTCGTCACCATACGTCATTATGAAATATCTGTTCGAAGAATCGTTTGCGCTGTTCTCACGAAAGCCGCAATAATGACATAAATCGGACGAACACGACTATTACTAATTATCTGATACTTATGTCAGTGTGAGGACAGTATCACGTGGAGGTGGGGAGGAATAGTTCTTCTGACATAACTACCGTCCATCAAACCCTTTTACCCGGAACAATGACAAAATGTCTGCGAAAATCCCAAGCGAACCAAGTTATTAAAACGTGGCTTACTATCAGGGTTTATCCGAAAAAGACTGAATTCTTGAAATCTGATACCTTAAAAAGTTTAGAATCTTGAAAGAATGATGTCAAATAGCGGAAATTTTTATACAAGGTACAAACAGTGATGTGGCTTTTTGGGTTGTGGGGATTGCCCGAATAATAATAGCAGAATAAACAATATCTGGTGATATGTTTGACAGATCGAGCAATGCTTAAATAGTATGAAAACATTATTGTAATTTATTAAAATTAAAATTTTTTCAATAAGCTGAAAGAACCAATTTATGGGGCGGCTCGTGAAAGTTTCAAGTATAACAATTTTCGGCAAACCTGACAGTTTAGAACAATTATCAATTACGATGCACTTTAACTAAACTTGGAGAAGCACGAGAATATTTTCGAATAAAATTATAGCGAGCTGATTTTTGGTTTACCTTATTTAGGGACATAATATTGATCGAGAAATTACGTCATGATTTCATATTAATATGGTTGGTAAGCGGATGATCTCATCATTGAGCATCGATATAATACAGATCGGAGCCCTCGTAAAAACACAATTATTTTTATTATAACGATTTATCCCAATATTATATAGCGCTAATGCGTTACGAGAGGAATTTTCAAAACTAGAACATGAATGCTTCAGTGTTAATATCTTAACGGAATATTTCAGAACCGCCAATATCACAGGAGTAATTATAATGCATAAACATTTCAGATGGCGGAATCAGTTTTTCACATGCTTTTACCGACATGTCGATTTTCGAATAATAGCATTTTCCTTTTATAGGTAATTACCGAGTCCATTCCTATCCATAAATTTGATAGACTCAAATTTTCAAGTCCGTCGATATAAAATTTATTATTATCGCAAACTATCGACATCGAACTTGTAAAAACAAAGACGAATACAAAACGGTTCCAATTTTATTGCTCGGCCAAAGTATCGGAAGAAGAGTGTGCGAGAGCAGAACCTAAAATCAACAGGAAACTATATTGGACCTACAGAACTGAGCTAAGGTACACGTGTCTGTGAACTGGTTATGAAAGAGCAGTTGTCTCCTGATATATGTGAATAAGTGAGAATCATTTTATTGACTGCTGTTTGGGTAAAGTCCAATGCATCTTTTCCCACTCAGGAGAGCGAAAACTCAGGCAATGGATAAGGACAGCACGATTAGACGTACAATCAATATTTTGCCGCGATCAAAAAAGAAGGTATCTGAGGGCAGGATGTCTCAATGTCGTAAACTTAATTATACCAAACTCAAATGAGTCCTTATGATATGCGAGATGAAGCTACGAATGACTTGCTTAAAGAATATTCTTTTAACTTTGCTGCAAATCGTAAAAAATTCAATATGAGGTTCCGTTCTAAAATAGTTAATTGAAATACTTTTCATATACTGGGGCAAATCTCGTGGAGTGGCTACGCCCCCGCCACACAGCCGCACAGAAATAATAAGTTGTTATTTTTCGTTCTGTTTTTTTTTTTTTTTTATTTCGTTTTTTTTTGTGTTTGTTTGTGTTTTTTTTTTTATTTCGTTTTTTATTTCGTTTTTTAGTTTTTTTGTGTGTTAATGTGCATTTTTCATAAAATCAAGTCAGCAGAGCCTCTTCGAAGTCAACTTGGTTATGATTGTCGGCTTGTCTTGGTGAATTTTATCTTCGTATACCTAAACCACTTGAAATACGGTCCGAAAACCAAAGTCCTTTATTTTTGGATACAAGAAAATGTCTTTATTATTTTTATTATATTATCTATGCATATTTAAGTAACAAAATAGAAAACTTTAACAAATTTATGTATTCAATAATTTAATAGGAAGGATCAGGAGTGATTGCTTCAGAAAAGCTGTTGAGTGGGGGGAGGGAAATGACATTGGTCGAATTTATCGAATAAGTTATACATGTGACAAACTTCGAAGTAAACACGATAGTATTCATAATTAACGAAAACGTTACAGGTAAATTAGAATATATATATTACTTCCAGTAGTAGATTACATCGTGTTTTGTTACGTATTCACAAGAGGATCCGGTGAATGACCATCATTATAAGCTCGCTAAATGGTCAACGACGTATCGGTTCCCTGCATATGTACATCATCTGAGTGGATCTTGTGGTTATATTCATAGACAGCTAGGTGGATTTGCTGTCCTTAATGTAAAACAACGCTTGATAGAGATATTAACGGTGCTCGCAATATTCTTCTTCGATATCTTACAAAAGGGAATCAGCTTAGGCACTGCTTAAGCTAACGCGAGAGTCTATTCCCTTACACGGCTTGTTATCACTCGAATTTAGATTTTACTTAACGTGAAGTTTTTATCAGTACAGTGAACCCTCCCTAAATGCACAGTCTCCCTAATGCACGCTATTGAATAGTCCCAGCCTCGGTAATTAGTGCTAAATGCACACACTTTCTATATTCTGCACGTACAATGGATTTTGCGGTCCCGGCTATATAATATGAAAAATAATCAATGCCGAGTTAAAGACTTCCTACCTAGATCATAAGAATTGCGAATAGAGACCGTGCTATGATCATCTCACTCTACACAAGCAAATTATCATGTTACATTCGAGGTGTGTCATCGTAATAGAATACTATTCTGTCTCTTCTAGCATCAGGTCATTATTTATTTAGACATCAATAGTCAACAGGTTTAATATTATATTCCGCGACAATTTATAATCATAACAGTTCACTGTTCGAGTATTTGAACTGTTTGCCATTGGTTGTAATAAAAATCACACACCGATTGTTTAAGATGCCATCGTGGTCGTAATCATAAAAATCGTTATGACTAATTGTTAGAGGATTGTACTGACATTTCACTGTAAATATGTGTTAAAATATAAGACACTGCAAATATGCCTGAGAGATATATTAGAGAGAAAAAAACTAATCCGATGCAACAGACAAGCATAGATCAATACTTTAACCAATAACGAATGAATATAAGAATTACGTGAATTTCTGTACTCTCCCTAAATGCACGTTTTTGCAAAAGTTAAATCTAATGTGTTATTACTATTGGCCGCGGCAAGAAAAGAATGCAATGTCACGTGTTTATACAATAATTGTAAATGTGATTGGTTCATATTCGCTTTCAAAAATTGCAAAAACGCGTTCTGCTTTGCAGTGATCATGGCTGACAGAAAGTATTATGTCTTTCATATTTGTACGGTTTCTAACGTAGTTTGTTAGCCACACTCGAGTAAACCATATATTAACTGTATTTTATTCATAACAGAGCATATGGTGTCAAACCAGCACCCGATTTTGCATGCCGAGTACGATATCAGCATATACCTCCGCCATTGCCATCACATCCAGTGCGATTTCAACTACCACGCACAATAGACGGTTGTGATCAATATGCTCGGGGTGCGGGCCTAGTACAGAAGCATCCACTTCCTCTGCTAATTGACAGTCATCTTGGAATGGCTGTTGACATAAGCTCGTTACCTGATGCACTAGTGGGTGAAGACAATGGTAAACGAATGTTTTACTTATGCTTGTCGGGCCTTCGATAACCCAAGATTTTAATAATCGAGCATTATTAATTTTTCTGCTAGAAGTAAATCCGTCGACATATCAACAGATCGATCCAGACGACGAACCACTTTTTGCTCCACCCAGAGATGCAATTGATAAACCAAGTCCAACAGGATTGAAAAAAAAGGAACCCAAATTTTGGCTGCGTCGAACGCAGTACATCAGTTCAGAGATAATAAATCAACATAAACCAGCCGAGCGGTATAGTATTTGTTTTGTTTGTATTCCTTATTACAAATTGGTCATTTTCTCGACTGGTAGGATACTAACGAATACTATATTTTTAGCACTGCAAAGGCAACAGAAATCACGGAAAGGACGAGAGAGGAACAGATACGGGCTATCGAAAAGTCATTTGATTCCGTCAATGATGCTGAAAAGCTGAAGAAATTGAAACACCCTACAAAGGCGGATGTCCATGTCGAAGAAATAATCCCCCTATTTCCCGATCTGAAAGAAATGGATATGGCTCTAACACACTGTAGTTTTAACACTGATCCGTTTGAAGGTGCCGAGGAGCGTTTGCGTATGGTAAGTAGTGTGCTTGGTAATGATTCGATGTTGATGTCATAGATTATAACAGTATTTTTATAATATTGTAGATTATACAAGGGAAGGAAGAACGCTTAGAGAATGCGCTAATGGTGCCAGTGGTAGTAAACGAAGAAAAATTCCTAATGCACTATCTTCCTTCGGCAGAGACAGCGGAACTTATTAATCGAAAACGCAAAGCCGAGTCTGATGCTGACTATTTTGATAAGGTATTATCAAAAATTTTTCAAAAGATCGGAAACGTTACGTTTGATTAAATACTCACATTGTTGGTATTTGTAGTTGCACACATACATGTGGATCCGTGACTATATATACGATAGCCACCGAGACGATAAGAAAACCGGTCACCTTTCATTTGTCTTTCGTGACGATGACCTCGAGGACAAATTCCGCATGGAATCAGACTCGGACAAAATGGCATATTTCAAAGTGATACAGGGAAGGTTGTTGTTAAAGCCGAGGCGACCAACGGTATGGTTTTTCCAATATTTTAGTTGTTGAACGTTGCCAGAAACTATTTATTTACGTGGTGTAACCGTCCTTAGCAAGGGAACAAATATCCAGAGCAGTATGGCAAAGCTTCACGTTTGCAAGCAAAATTTAAGAAGAGCGATGTTAATGTGCAAGAAAATGACTTGTAACTATTCCGTAGTATAATAAGTAATCGAATTTGAATCGACATGTGCGTTATTTAATTCCAACAATAGCCGTCTAAGGAATTGTGAGAAATAATCTATTTTTGCGAAAAGCCGAGCGTGCTACGATTTTCAAATTGAGATCGTAAATTATGATCAAAGTTTGGGCCATTCGTTATTGATTGCAACTATTAATAATTGAGAAGTCAGTCTTTATGTTTGGAGCTATGCAATATACTTGTGCAGCAAACAATGCAGTTTTGTCATTTGAAGGGTAAAATTCTTTATTGGAAACTTTAAAGCGCGTGCTTTCTGGTTCTGGGAGTGTTGATATTGATCAGCGAAAACATTGGCCCATAGAATTAAATCAGGGTATATACGAACACTCTATGATAGAAGGAAACGGATTGCTTCGCCTAATTCTTCCGTTATCCTATAGTCATTAATTCTAACTTTGTAACTAGTCAACGAGTAGATAAACTGCCGGTTCCAGGATATAGATTCATATTTGAAATCTGAAAGATTTATAGCGTTTTAAACTTTCTACCTGCCATCACCTCAAATACAATCATATGATAAGGTTAAATATTGTGATGCAAAAGATACTTTTTTATCGAGTATAAAAACAATGTTCGCGAGATAGCGATCGTATCAATCAACGTAAATAGTGACGCGCGCCACTCCGTTAGTTGGTTGTATAAGTAGATGAAGTTTGCATTATCTAAACATTCCCTTCGAATACTAGTGCTTATTATTTACATAACAAACAACGCAATGATATCGCTTATTCAGTAGAAATTTTGACAAAACCAAACCATTACTAATTAATGTCTCGGAGATTATTGGTAATCTCTCGACAAAACCTATGACAGAGCCACTATATTAATACGTATCAGTTAAGACGACATTAGATTAAAATCTGTTTAGTATGAAACGCTAAAACTTTTTTGGCGGTGAGTTAGGAAAGATATTAAAAAAAGGCCTAATACTAATACTAACAATTTACTTTAAATCCGGTGTCGTCAGATAAAACTTGATCCAACGCTTATAAATAAAATTCTATAGTTAAATGGGTGTTTATTTCCGAAACTATACGATATTCGAATTAAAAATCGAAACGACCATAAACATATTACCATGACAAATCAAGAGCGGAACTATAAACGTTAACTTGGAATCAACCATTAACGAAGAAGTTATTTAATCATCGAATTATTGATGACTTGTTAGTATAACGGAGATTCATGTGATTTATCAATTTTAGCAGATGCTCGTAAACAACAAGGTTCGCCTTTATTTGAGCTAACAGTAAAAGGCCTGTATATTCAGTCTAGTGTCAGTCGACTATCATGAGATTTTTAATTGCGTGGCGAAAACGAAAGACATAATGTATCTAATTTTTTAAATATTGCATATAATGCATTTTGGTTGAGGCAATTAATTTTTCGGTCTGGATGCGCTAAATTTCGTACCACTCGAACCATCGAAGGAAGGAAACTTTACTTGGATTCAATACTGAGTACTTGCCTTTTATCATTTATTACAATGGATCAATAATAATAATAAGCGAACAAAATGTTACACATGATAATCATTATTTTGCCAGCGTGATTTTTACATTCACCTTACCAACTCTCCCAATGAATATCATTCGAGGTGCTTTGCCTGTTTCATATATTTCTTCTTTCGCTCGCTTATCTAAACACAATGCAACTTCCTTCCGCTTATTTTCCACATCTTCCTGCCTACTCTCTCACATTGGCCGTACGCCAATATTATATCCACCAGAAGTCACAATAACTCATGACCCCAAGCCAATATTAAATCCCAAACTAAAATCAGAAAAAGACAATACGCTATTAACAATATCTGGCCCGAATGGCACACACTCGCTTCCGATAAAACCATTCATAATCCTGAATTTCTCTCATCCAATCTTATCATCCAACCCAATATCAACGCAGGAAGCTAAATTAACGGTCAATGTAATGGATCCGTGTGAAAAAGAGCAACGTAGTATGTGGGGTACTACACGAGCATTGATCGCTAATTATGTTACTGGAGTTACCGAGGGACACGGAGTATCATTACGGTTAGAAGGCGTTGGGTATAGGGCGGCAATCGAGGAGGGCAAACTCGCATTGAGAGTTGGTAGAACACACCCAGACATCTTGGACATACCTGAAGGCGTTAGATGTGAGGTGCCAAAGCCAACAAAGATTTTGTTGAGTGGATCAGATAAGAGGGCTGTCATGCAGTTTGCTGCCGTGATTAGGAGTTTTAGAAAACCCGAACCGTATAATCAAAAAGGTATATTTGTTGGTGATGAGACTATCAAGAAGAAAATTCCCAAGAAGAAATAGATATTGAGGAATTGTAGCCCCGAATGAGGGATGCGTGTAAACTAATGATACGGAAGCAATAATTAATAGAGTAAGGATCATAGTCATCAAGAAAAATGCAATGTTGGTTGCGGAGCTTCCGATCAATAATTCGAACCATGTACAAAAAAAAAAAAAACTTAAAATTTCATTAAAAACTTGTGGGGTGCGAACAGATGATATTCAGCGCACTTAAACGTTAAATTAAGTAGTCACCAATATTCTATCACACGCCATAAAATCTATTTTCTATTTTTATCGGCAAGACACGCTTGCTTATGCCCCTTCCAATTCTTCTTCTGACACTCTTTAGAACAATAGTAAACTTTTCCGCATCCCGCACATCGTAGTAATTTTGACTTCTTGTCCTGATCCAACGCTTCGTTCTCCTCTTTACGTTCAGTACTCTGGCAATTATTACATTTCTTGACACTTTCAACACTAGCATCAAGAGCAGGACGTCGTTGTGATGCAGCCGGGTTTTCTGATTCAGACTGACGTTTGGGCGTCTTTGCTTCAAAGTGGTTAACGGCCAACCTTTTGGTTTCGCCCATCTCGGGCGCGCGTCCATACAATTCTACGAACCGTTTTTCAGCATCTTTCGCCTTTTTATAGTAAGAAGTTGCCTGCTGGTTACGCAGGTTCTGCAAAACCTGGTTTCGATTATTGGGGGCTCCGGTAGCAGAAGCATTCTGAGAATTGAGAACAGACAACGCATATAATGCCTGCGAATATGAGGAAGAATCTTTATGAGCTTTGTCGACACACATTTTAAAATAACGTATTGCTTCCAATCGATCATCCCGTTGCATGTAGATGGTTCCAAGCAGACTGTATGCGTCGACAAACTCGGGATCTAGGGCAATAAGACGTTCGAGATCTTTAATGCAAGATTTATAATCACGCAACGCCAAATAGCATGATGCACGCAAGTAGACAAAGCGAGGCCGGAGTTCAGGTTCGAGTTTGTAGGCTAGATTAAGAGTTTGGATACAGTACTCGTATTGTTTGCCATTAAATAAAAGCCAAATGACTAAGACGAGAGATCTTTTGGTGTTAGGGTTGAATACGAGCATATTAGATCATGACATGGCAGCTTCCTCCTCTCTCCTCCCCCATCACCTAAGATGGTGATCACTTTTTTTTCTATTCATCTCCTTATTCTCCAGTCATGACTTACTCTTTCGTGAACTCTGGTTCAAAGTCATCAATATTTTCAGCCTTGGAAGCTTCATCTTCTGCTTCGTCCATGTCATCACTTTTCTCTTCTTTAACCTCCGTCGCCGTCACCACATTTTCCTTCGCCTCAGCAGTCTCTGTTTCTTTCCCCTCAGCGGCCTCTGTTTCTTTCGTCTTCTCTTCATCATCCTTGTCATTCTCATCCTTCTTTGAATCATCACCATCTTTAATCGTCGTTTCCTCTTCCTTTTTCGTATCCTTATTGTATCGCGATTTGAGTAGCTTCTCGTACTGTTGAGCGAGCGTCATGACGCGTGGGGGCATGTCCGTGGCTTTTTCATCAAGTATGAACGCTGCGACGAGATTCTGGGTTGCCTCGAATATTTGCTGGTGATATTGCAACAATACTTTAACATCGTCACTTTCAGGAATCTGATTGGCAAGCTCGTAACCCTTCTTAAAGAGTGATTTTGCTTGGAAGTACTAAATTGAGATTGATTATTTTTTAATGGTGGTAAAGCCGTGGATATGAGCGTGAACTAGAATAGAGTATGGCTCGATCCGACATTTTTTCATTTCTTTATCGACTCAAGTAAATAGCCTTACCCTTTTAACTCCTGGGTCAGAAGTTTTGTCAATGGTACCTCGTTCTTCAAGCAAATCATAGTCAATAGACCTTTTCACTCTCTCAGCTTGACCCGTAAGTTTGTCATGAGAATGGTCGTGAGAATGGTCGTGAGAGTGGTCGTGAGAGTGGTCATGAGAGTGGTCATGAGAGTGGTCATGAGAATGGTCATGAGAATGGTCATGAGAATGGTCGTGAGTATGGTCATGAGAGTGACCCTCGTGCTCTATTTCGTGAGTATGTTGGTGACTCTCGCCGTTGGCATCGTTGGAAATGTCAACCGTAGCTTCAGCAACTTGCGCCATCTTGTCTTGTTACGCTATATCGAGCTAATACTTTAAACAAGAAGGAAAGCGATTAGTATCGTTTCAATCTGCTTGCTCCGATTGATGTGTTTGTATATGCGTTTTTTCCTCCTGCTAAAAATGATCGTCACACATTGTCACTGCGTCAATCTTCCAGAGTATTGGGCTCGGTTGAATCGATCTATGCATAACGTGTAGATTGGATGTTTTTCCCGCGTTAGTCACATACTGAATAATAATAATGCCAAGTAGTCATCAAGGGGAAAACGTTGGTTGATTTCACGTAATAATAAACCTTTTTCATGATGAATGTGTTTCGAATTAATTAATAGACTCTTCCGGTAATTTTGTAAAATGTCGATCCAGTGTAACGGAGAGTCTTGACGAGTTTACATTGAAGATCAAATATTCGAATTTCTCAACTAATACAGGCAGTATGATTTAAATTAATAAACACGTTTTTTTTAAAATTCTGACGAGGCGACGTCATTAATGGAAGAGATCAAGTCACTGCATGTGATAAGCTTGAAGGTAAAAAACAATTAAGGCGGGAAACTTACAGGTAGACTTTATTTACTTCAACTGTGAGATTACGTCCGCATTCACAAGAGATCTGTTGTCTTTAACCTCGATTGCTGAAAGGGTATCAGCTCTTACAAGACTTTCTATTATCTTATTATAGATGGCCACTTTATAGTGCTACTGTGGCGCTTGACAGTTTAACCAATGACCGACTCGTCATTGAAATTTCAGAACCCTCCCCTGAATTTTTGTGGCGTCATGCACATTTAGTCACATTAACATATTCGATTCATTCCTTTCGTTTGAGATTCCGCATTAACTATTGTCTTTGAATTACACTAGCATTTCGAGTTTAAATTGATCTCGGAAAAGAGCTAATATTTCAGTAATAATGGGTTTTTACTTGCCAACCGAATGCCTTCAGAAGATTTTATCTTATATCGATGAAGAAGACATTTCGACTCAATACTCTTGCCTGTTAGTCAACAGGATATGGCATGATAATACACTCCCAATTCTTTGGAGAAGACCGTTTGCTTATGTCAAACCAAAATATTCCCATAAAGTTCTACATGAATTGCTTTTATTACTCCCAAATGAGGTGAAAAAGAAGCTGGGATTACTTATGATCAACCTTAAACCGATAAATAACTACGCACGGTTCATCCGCGACATCGATTATTTGCATTTGGTTGTAGCTGTCGATACTTGGTGGTCATCCGACTTGCGAAATGAGTTTGTGAACAACTTGCTTCTTCCCAATGGATCTAAAGTACGGCCAGATAGTCCCATGCCTCCAGCACCATACTTTTGCGACGTAGAGACATTCTCTGCATGTTATTTGCAAGCAACAACGGCTCTGGAAAGGGAGAAGTTTATATGCGAACTGTGTAAATTAATTCTTAGTCAGGCTAATCGGATTGATCGATTAGCGCTAGATTTGGAGAAGTTGAGTGATGATTATGTTAACAATGTTGTGGAAATCCCAAGAATGCCCGAAGCCCAGATATCATTGGCGAATATTCGTGAGTTTGTATGCAAGGGCCACTTTCCTAAAGAACACGTCTTTCGCGAAATGGCAAAGTATTGTCTGAACATCGATAGCCTAGAAGTCGGCAATCGTCTCAGATGGGATCGTCCTAGGTGGAGTGCCGCCAATGAGACTTGTAGTGCATTGGCGCAACTGATCTCGGTACAACGAAAATTGAGAAAGTTTGTATTAATTGAGTGGAAGATCAAGGATCTCGAACTATTCAACGCACTGAAAACACAGTCGGAATCGCTAAAGCACTTTGAAATGTACAAGAGTAGTATAAGTAATTGTGGTCCATTGACTGCCTTGAGCAAGTGTTGTAACTTGGAGATATTTAAGATGGACGCATGCTTTGGGACAACGAGCATTCATATGAAACCGTTGACTTATCGTGCTTTCCCCAAGCTGAGACATTTTACATATATTGACACCATATACCCAGACGTTCCTGAATTCGACAATGAATGGGATCCCCCGGTTGAAGAGTTTGCAGCTATAATGAGCAATGCAGGACAATACCTGGTCGAAGTGACGCTAGGGATGGATAAGAAGAATTATCCAGTAATATTCAAGACACTGTCACAATTCTGTCCAAATGTCAAGAAATATGTAGCAGTAATAGAATGGGCATCAGATATAATGCATTTAATGCCCGGCATCGCTTCTTCATGTCCTAATCTTGAGGAATTATCCATCGAAGTCCTTATGAAGACGTTTCATCCCTCCGAAGAACTGATCAATTTGGTTGGGACACTGCCTTCCTCTTTACAATACTTCCGCATAAATGCGTGTGCTGAATTCTTTGGCGAGGACTTGACGACGTTTATGAACAAGTGTCCCCCTAAGCTCAAGGAGTTCACATGGTTGACTTCATGCACTTCGTGCGAGCGTTATATGCAATTGTCACATGAGAGGTTTAAGGAGTATAAAGTGTCTCTATCTTCAGAGGGCGAACGTCGACATCATTTGATTCTCAAAAGTGTAAATTAGAATACCGAGTCCCCCCCCCCCTCCCCCGATTTAATATTATTTTAATTAAATTAAATATCTTTGGTACTCATTACGTGAATCTTTTTGCCCATTCTTCTTTTTCTATTTTGCATAACTCATCAAAATCTTTGGTCCTGTCCATATTGATACAAGGTTGATTCATCCAAACAGTAAGCAACACCATACCGTCTTGCTTTTCCTCTATTCGATTGAATTCACATAAAAGCTTCTTCTTGAAAATATATTCTTCTTTGTACATCGTAAATATAGAAATAAAATGATTTACTACAACGCAAAAGATTGTATTAGCGTTTCATTAACATAAAGCGAGCGTGCAACTGAATTTATTGTAATGTAATTACCCAGTTTCTGTAAGGAACACGTCAAATAGACAGGGACGAATTGGACGTGTTCATCTCCAAGATCATTTTTTGCTTCTAAAAGAAGACGTTCAAGCGTCGTTTGGTAACTTTCCATTTTTTGGTACTGCTGCGTCTATTGTTAGAGAATGATGTATTCAGAACATCGTTTAACGTATTCAAGACTATA
>CAJVPJ010000032.1:0-64577 GCA_910592205.1 Paraglomus occultum
ATTTTATTGGACAGTTTTTTCGTTACACTGCATCTCCGAAATTGAAACATTGTCGAGTATAGAGTTGGTGCACCATATATTAATATAGGTAGTAGTAGGAGATTACACAAAGTAAAAGAAATGTTGATCCAAATTCTCAATAGCCAACAATATCAGTGAATTTCACGTGTATTAGTATGGTTTATCACTGTATTCTTATGTTTGGCTCTAACATTGCCCAGGATTTAGGATTGAGCTGATATTCTACCAATCGTCTTCCAGGAGTTTGTGTCATCTTGTTGTTGAGAATTGCATAAAAATAGTGAGTAAAATAGTTGCCATACATAATACAGTGGAATTATAATACAAAGGATCTGTTTACTGGTAGTGCACAGTGAAATCCACTTTAACGAACGTCCGGTTTGACAAAGATGGTCTTATACCGAAGATTTTCATGGAACCAATTCATTCATATTAATATGTGTTTAGCGCCCGATTGAGCGAAGATTTATAATTAAACCTGTATATCGATATAACGAAGAAATTTCAAACTCTACTAATAAAATAAACCATTCAAGATTTCCTAAATTAGAATGATATACCGAAATGTTGGCACATAATAATAAAAAGCTCAGTATAATATATCGAACTTCGTTATCGCACTACTGTATATATATATATATATCTGAACAACATATTAAATTTATGTCTAATTTTCATCCGTTCAAGTTGCAAATGGTTGTGAGGAACCACCATTAGACATAGAAGCATAGTAGCGAAAAACAGACACGTTTAGAGGGTTTTGTTAACTTTGGAAATTGTTAGAATTAATTGGAAAGTAAATAAATATAACGAAGTTTACGTAATCAGATATAAAAATTAGTTATTATTGTAGAGATAGAAGTCCGCATTAACGAAGTTTTTTGGCAAAACGGAGACCTTTGTTAAAGTAGATTTCACTGTGTAATTGTTGTATCTGATCTTCGGTGATATTATTTGTCGCCGTACGGTGAAACGGCGATGGGGGCAATGTTATTGATGCCCTAAATATTTTAACGAAATTAATAGGCCGTTAAGAGTAACGATTAAATTAGAAACGTGTAATTCTTATTTAGTTTGTTATATATTTATAATTATTACGAATGGTAGCTGGACGCTACAATTAGGCCCTATTTATTTCATGTTCCTGTTCCTACTCCGATTTTGTCCACTTTCCAAATTTACTCTAATATCTAATTTAGGTAATGAAAGTGAGAACAAAAATGGACACAACATCAGACTTGTGTCCATTTTGTTTCTCACCAAAAAGGAAACAAACTTGAACACAAGATACGCATCAAAAAAAAAGATTGACACCATCACTTATGCCAATGTCTACTTCAGTGAAAAAACTCCACCTACTAATACTAACACTATTGCCAGAAGAGTCTGCAAGTAACAGTGCTTGTGAAATAACAGCACATAATGATATTAAAAATTTTTTTTTTTGTTTTCAGAATTTAAGCCAAAAAAGAGTCAGTTGCAGATCATGTACGCATTTAGTTACAGTAACAAAATAAGAGAGAATTGACGTATTCATATCATTTCCTGTTTCTGCATAAAAATGGAAGTGGGAACAAAAAAATTGGAACATGAAATGAATAGGGCCTTAGCTTAAGTACAATATAAATAAAATTTGTTTTACTGACAAGTATATAAGACGAGATTAAAAGTTTGAATTGTTCGAATACTCTAATTAAATAAAATCCACGTCAGCTTGTATTTACAAATAAAATAATGGTTACTGTTATTATAGAAGCTATTGTATTTTTTAATCTTAAACAAGTTTTCACATTAGATTGACATAATAGGCCTGTTTAAATTCTGTTCCGTTCCGTTCTGTTCCGACGGCAAAATTGTATCAACCAATCAAAAATCAGTGAAAATTGAGAACAAATTTCGCGTTTTCCCGTTCCGTTGTTTTCCTTTTCACTCCAATTTTCAAGTTTTATTCTTTACAAAAATATATGTATATATTTCTAAAAGCCATTAGAACCCTTTTGCGCAACACAACCATTTATTTTTTACGCTTATTAATAAAACGTGTGTGAGACGAGGATGGAAACAGATAAGAACTGCAAATTTGTTGTTCCCTCTGTTTCCGTCATGTGATTTTTAATCCGCCAAGGCACGTATTATGCGTTGAATTCTTGGGTTTCAGAAACAGTTTATTATTATACGATCTATAACCAAAAAATAATTGTACGAGAGGTGTGCTTTGAAAGTATTTGACACGGCTTACGATATCAAACGCGATTTTGTTAGCAGTGTACGGTTAGATGTAAATTATAGTCGTTGCTGTCAATATGTGTGGATCTAATCGTGTGATTACAAGCATTTTTATACCGATTTATCTAAAACTTTTTAATTAAAATCTCTCTATTACTATACGATATTTTTCTCAAATCACCTTTAATTGAAGTCATGCTTGAATAATTTTACCAGAAAGAAAATCAAGCAAAGGAAAAAAAGTCCGTAGTGGGTGCCTCGTTTTATACCGATATTTTTGCTGACCAAACTAGTCATATCGGTATAAAACGGTTTGACTGTAATGACATTTTCTGTATTTGATGTTTGTAATCATAGGCATATCACACCAATAAGCGACATTTAATCAACATACTTTATGTAGTTTTATCAACGTAAAATGTGTCTATTTCGAATTAAGTCAGATTGCGTTCGGGTTAGACTATTTAATATGCTTATTGGTATGGCTAGATTGTTTGCGTAATACAGTTTGCATTTGAATATGACTTTACATTATGTTAGACTGTATGTTGATATTTGTCCAACTAACATACAAGTTGCAATTTGACAGGTAACAAGACAAAAAATTGATCTCATTTATATTAAATATTAATACTTGATAGTAATAGACAATTGCTCACAAATGCTTCGCTTGCTTGACATTCGTTTCCAAATGTGCGATAATCCATATTTCGATGGTTGGCAGACATTTTCTCTACACTAATGACGATAAAACCAAGCAGTCCATTGCATCAATTAGTGCAATTATTATGTTAATGTCGTAAGTAAAACTTGAAAAGATCTAAGAGACGGTTCAGAACTGGTACAACATGAGTTGACTTTTATCCCGTGCTACCATCGGAGTCACGTAGAAATTAGTCAGAAGCTACCAACAACTTCATGCCCAGACTTGTAATGCATTCGAGTTTGTTACTTCTGTATATACTACTCCAATTAAGTTCTGTGCTGTCGATGGGAGGAGGGGGAGGGGGAGGTGGTGGTGGTGGTAGTGGAGGAGGTGGTGGCACTAGTGGAGGTGGCGGCTTTAGCGGAAGTACTAGTACGTAGTAGTGGTGCAGACACTGGTGGTGCAAGCACTGGTGAAGACTTCCCTACTACTACATATACAAATTACAATACTGGTGATGAAGGAGATGGAGGCTCTGACAAATTTAGCATTTGGGAACTTACAGATCTTTTTATAGTAATCGGCTTCCCCGTCTTACGTGGTATAAGTGCTTTCTGTCTTTCAGTATTGGTCCCACGCACACGTTCATGTCTTTCAATATTGGTCCGACGCATACGTTCATGTCTTTCAAGGTTGCTGCAAAAAATCAAATCTATCATAAAACATGTTCTTTTCAAAATTTCTTGTCTTCTTCCCATACAAAAGACAAATACGGTATCAAACCAATAAGTGCAATGATTTCAAAAAATTTATGATTCCGCCTTTTGACTGGCAACGCGCAATTCCTACGAATAGTACAACTTCTACGGATAGTAGTCGGGCTTCAACGCCATGCCCCCTATTTGGATCTCGAATCTGGTAATATGCCTCCTTTATATGGAACTCAGCCCCCCGCACCTGAGCCTGTCCATTTGTACGGGAAAAAGCATGAAGCAACGACTGAATCGTTTAAAGCAGGGAATCGTTATATCCAACAACATCCGCCTTAACTAAAACTACCGTCAGAGGAAGTCATAAGTGGTCGAGGTGGTGCGTCGACATATCAAATTGTTCCCGAGTCATCGGTTTCCGAGCGTCAGTTGGCGGTCGTCTCAGATAACGGACGTATTGTGCAGTTTAATGAGTCAATAGGCACTATGGTGAGCACAATGGTACAGGCAAATTATCCAGTCTTCGTGCTATCAGAAACAGTACCAAAGCCAACCCCTGCACACACGGTAGGTATTACAAGTTCTCGCGTGTGTTACATGCTATCAGCAAACTCCGGCGTCATCCGGAACCGGGGAAAAAGATCCTTTGCCCCTGTTAGTGGACGATCTGACGCCTGACGAATCAAATGAATTGCATTACTTTGAGATTACTGTTCTGTCAAACCCAAAGCCTGAAGACACTACAATAGCAATAGGTCTCGCCACAAAGCCTTATCCACCATTTAGGTACATATTCACGTCTTTTTGACTTGTTTCACGAATTTCACACATTAACTCTTAACTTTTCTTTACCCTCCTCAATGCTAGGCTTCCGGGTTGGAACCTTTACTCAGTTGGGTACCACTCTGATGACGGCCGTAAATTCAACGATGCGTATGGAGGTCGCGACTATGGTCCTGAGTGGGGTGAAGTTGGAGACACTGTCGGATGCGGATATTATCCAAACACCGGATTTGTATTTTTTACTAAAAACGGGGAGAATATTGGTACCGCATTTACTGGTATGCGATATCTTTGGTATCCTACGGTCGGGGCGCATGGCCATGTAAAGATAAATTTTGGAGATGATGGGCCATTTAAATATTGTGAAGCGAGAGGGTTTGTTCCGTCGGGGAGGGAACGTAGCAGCGAGGATATGAAAGAATGTTGGTTGTAAATTGAATAAATGTATTATAAATAAACTTGTTCGGATATCGCATATTTGAGTCGTATCAGTCTACACAACCCTGTCCATACGTTCAGGTTTATACCCAGTGCGTTGCTGTTGCTCATAGTTTGAAATATGCGTCAATAATTTGCATTATGACACATAATTCGTCAAGTAAATTCCCTTCAAAAACGAAAATTCTTTCCACATAAGATTAAGTTGTTTCAACAAATCTTTCGTTAACTCGGATATTCCATAGCAATTGATATACAATAATGTCACTTGCCAAATGAGAATTTATGAAAAACTTCATTTTGAAGGAGGGGTGGATACTTTCAGACACCATATTTTCTATAAAAAATTGTATATAAAACACTGTATATAATGAAACATAAACATCCAGAAGTAGCGTTTTTAGACATGCATAAAAAAGAATGCAACTTAGTGCCACAGCCAATAGATGCCGAATCACGTTCTGCTCCGCTTTAATATTAAACCCCGGATCCGTTATATTCCTGTTTTAATATAAAAGTCTTCTATATTTAAACATTTACAACATACAGTATCCTTTTCTCACATCTATTACGGACGGGATTAATTTAAAACTATCTCTAGCACATTCACCTAGTCGTTATGTCTGAATGCCATGCTGTGAATTGCAAATTTTTATCATAATTACGTGATAATCTATTTCAGTTACATGACTATATAAGGTACATATTAGGTAAGTATTCTAACTCAGTTTCTTTTTGTGTTTTTCGAGCTTTTTCTCGTATTCTTTTATAGAATCAGATTTTGCGTAATAATATATTAAGTACGGAAAGAAATCGCGCCGTTGTCTTTGCTTTCGCGTAAGCATACACATTTCTAATTCGCATATGAGCTGTATATACAGTCAGAGGTCAGTCAAAATGTTCAAAGAGAAAATAACAAACCGTCACACCACACTAAATATTCGGAATCTGAATTTACCTCTGCTCTTTGTTTAAGCCAAGCATGCCGACCAACAGTTTTGGCATCACCAACGACGTCGCTCATTAAGGCAATCAAAATGTTCAACAACACAATCGCGGTTATGAATGTGAATGCGATTGTCAGAATGGCAATTGTCGGATTGCCGAATGCATCACTGATATTGCCGAAATTGTTTGTCTATTAATAACAATAAAATTAATAAAACGTCTCTGTGCAATTTATTTGAGAATGCAAGCAGGTTACTTACCACAAAAAAGAAAACCGAAACTAGTGATTCTTGCGGAGTCGCGAATTGGTCTGTAACTGTGCTATTGCCTACCAAATCTGTAATTTCCGCATAGGACAACAAAAGCCAGTAAATGTGCGTGTATGCAATCACCATCATGGCAATTATGAACATAAGCCCTTGCACTCTGTTGAATATTTCTATTATCATAAATATTGGTATTCCAAAACCCTTGAACACTCGGAGTCGTAGTATCTATGATAGAGAACGACAGGTTAGTTAAAATTGATATTTGGATGCGACATTAATTAATACTTACAAAATTGACATAGACAAAGAACATGGCGCTACCAACGTATTGACGCCTGCTATCGCTTCCGGAAAGTGCCCCCACAGCGTAAGTTATTGGCAATACGGTACTTGCCAAATCAATCAAATTATATATGGTTACATAATAAGAGTGATATGCAATCAACTGCATCGCCTCAAGCCCGACAAACATGAATCCCAATAACAACACCACAGATGAGAACAATCTGATCATATTCTCGCTCTCGTTACCCTGTTGCACTCTGTCAGAATCGAGAGTAACGGCCGTCATGAATGAAGCAAGATACAGGAAATATATACCAGTAAGAACAATGTATCGTATTTTAGCAAATTTCCTCCATTTGAAATTAATAATAGCCTCCATGGCCGGTTCGCCAAACATATCATATCGACCTTCGAGAACCGAACTAGCAAATGGGGAGAGGTATTTGTGCCATCCAAATACATTCAAAAATCCGAGACGGGATTTTGGTTGCTTGGGATACTGGGTAAAATTCGGCAAAGGGACAATACATACAACATACGAATGGCTTTCGTTCTATTCAGAGGAAGAAGTTGATATTAATAATTATTAAGAAAACGATAAATGCCAAATCAAAGTATATACCCAGAATATTAATATTACCTGATGTTCATTACTAAAAAATCTACTCCATTTGAAGACTGCACCATCATGCGCATCTGCCTTATACACATCATCGCTGCTTTTCTCTTTATCTGAGTAGGCAAAGTTCTCTCGCTTATTGCTCCATACAGCGGGCTTGTTTAATTTGAAGTAACTTATATCTTTTACCAATTCCAGAGCAGTGTCAGGGTGTTTTGAACACAGTTGACTGAATGCAGGAACAACAAGTTGCAGAATCTTCTCGGGGTTGGGCCTACTCCCCGAGTTCCTATTCACCGATCTCATGGCCTCTGAGTCCTTTGCTCTCTTGCAGTAATACTGTAATAATGGACGGACTATTTCGGTTCTACCCAACGATATAGCGTAAGAAAGGTCTGACTGACGAGCCTGTTCATCAGTATCATAAAATTTCAGAGTAATTTTTTCTTTCTCCACTAATTCTTTAATCAAATTATTGGCTCGTTCACAATCAAATTGCATTAAAACTTTCAAGATTGATCCTTTGCTCCATATCGCTTTTGAATCATCGTTTGAAGCGCCCCTAAACCAGTGGGCTATACGCGGCCTGTGCTCTGATTCGTCAGTCGATTCAATACTGCCAAAGTCTTCAACGTGTTCAAATACATCGCCATCCGAAGATGAAAGGGCACGGCGAATAATCCCTTGACACTCGTTCTGAAGCATTTCGTAACGCCGATATTTATCATTCGACCACGATTCATGTTCAAATGAGTTCAAAAATCCAAGAGCAAACGATGCATCTCGTACTGTATGGAAACTGGCAGGAGCATCCTTACGCGGCAAGTGGAACCTCGTTTTAATGCTATCAGTGGTGCCTTGCACCTTGTATTCGAAAGCGATAGTAAAGACTTCGTCTGATAGTTTCGTCAATTCTGCCCACTCAATAAAGTATTCTTTAATAAAATCTTTTTCTCGATTTCGTTGTATAATCGGTCTACACCAAATATATTGCAGAGTTTTACTTTCTGCAAAGTGAGACCATAACTGTATCGTGTGTTTACCAATGAACAATACTCGGTCAGTTTCATCATCCAACATGACTGCTGTTCTGACACGGGTCGTGACCCATGGCTCTGTTACAAATTGCTTAACAGAATTAATTACTCCCACTTTATAAGGTGTATATGAAATCACTTTGTTACGACCTTTTTCTTCAAAATCATGCCTCTTTATGCCCTTGGAGGAAGCGGGCGGAAGAAGCGACTTTTGCCTTTTCCCCCCACGACGTGGAGAAACAGGTGGCGGAACAGGTGGAGGAGCAGCAGAAGAAACAGGTGGAGAAACTGGAGGAGAAACGGGAGGAGAAACGGGGGGAAAAACGGGGGGAGGAACGGGGGGAGGAACGGGTGGAGGAACGGGTGGGGAAACGGGTGGGGAAACAGGTGGGGAAACAGGTGGAGAAACAGGTGGAGGAGCAGCAGAAGAAACAGGTGGAGAAACAGGTGGAGGAGCAGCAGAAGAAACAGGAGGAGAAATGGGGGGAGAAACAGGTGGGGGAGAAACAGGTGGGGGAGAAACGGGGGGAGACACAGGTGGGGGAGAAACGGGGGGAGACACAGGTGGAGGAGCAGCAGAAGAAACAGGAGGAGAAATGAGGGGAGACACAGGCGGAGAAACCTTCCGTTGTTTCGTTTCCACGTCTACAGGTGTTGCAATAGACTCCGTACTTTCAACTATCTTCACGATTGGTTTCACATTTTCTGATGGCGTTTCATTTTCGGTGAACCTAGATTCCTGATCGTTCTCAACAGTGTTCTCGAATGGATAATTTCCTGATTCAAAAGATCCGACAGGGCTCATTTCAGTTGACCCATCATCATCGAATCCATATCTCTCGGCAATAAACTTCTGGGCGCACTCGAGAACCTCTTTCTCCAACTGAATATCGTTTCGCAATTGAGATTTCAACCAAGATCGTGCTTTAACAGAACTATCATACCAAGAGTCTTTAAAACCATCGGCAACTAGTTCCCAATACTGCAACGTTACCGCAGTGGCCCTAACTCTGTCTTCAATGTCTTTCATACGTCCACTACTGAAATAATCCTCTAGCTCTGCAGAAAACTCTCCTGAGTTTTTGAATTCAAAGAGGTTAGCTGTCTTTCCGTTAAGAAGAAAAAAGCCCGGTTTTGATTGATACTTCAGAGACCGCCTAACAGTTCGTTCGATAGCTAAATGCAATAGTTGTTAGATCAAATGACTGAATCGATCCACGCATATTTCAAAAACTAGAGGCAAAAAAAAAAAATTACCAGACGGATGCAAAACGTTCTCTTCTTCTTCTTCTTCTTCTTCAGCAAGAGTAACGTTAAACGTATCGATGACAAGTTTTCCCGCAACTTTGTATAAATTCTCTTCTACATCGACGAAATGAACTTGAGAACTAATCCACAGCTCCGAACTGTTAACGGGCAGCGTCCATTCGCTTTTGAATTTTTGGCAAATAATCTTAACAAACGTGATGATTAAAGCTATGGACCAAACGCGCACGTTTACGGACATTAGTTGTTTGTCAGTCATAATGCGCGTTGCTAGGGCGTGGAAAAGATCTGACGCAGATTCAAAATTAAAGCAGAGAGCCAGGTTGTTGCTAACCTCGAAAGCACTAGCGCTAAATGTCATGCCGATAAGACGGTACAAGTCATCGATGTTAATAGTGTCCTTGCTTAAATGGAAGTGGTCACTTTCAAATCTAGTAGAATAGAATTGAGCTTCAACTCGTAGCACGCACTTAGACCCTCCTGGAAAATTGATTGTTTCACTTTTTTCTAAGGCTTGTCTCCTATTATATCGTCCATCTGAATTGTGCGTGATCAATTCACTTAACGTTAATGAAAAAACTCCAGCACTAATATCAGTCAATTTTTTATCGAGAATTTCGAGAATGAGCTGGCCCTTTGCATTGCGTACTGGGACGCAATGTACTCCGCAAACGTTGTTGGCCGTGTATGCAGGCGTCCCTTTGTTGGCGGTTCCCTGCGCATTAACCTTGAAGATGCGAACCCCCATACTACCCGATAAAACGATATCGTTCATTTGATCAATTTTGATTCTTAGGATGCCAACTACAGTAGCGTCACTTTCATCGTATTCATCTTCGTATAGCTCATTATCATCTAACTCATAGTCATCGTCATATTCAAAATCTTCAAATCCATCATCCTCTTCAATATCGTCAAATTCATCTTCGTCTTCAAATTCTTCATCGACCTCCTCCTCTTCTTCAGGTTTGGTTTTCTTACTTGTCTTGAAAGACAAATCCTTAGTTAAAGTCTCTTCATCAACTTTATAACGGCCACAGACAAATGTGCGCGCTCGCTCGAGCAGTTCCTTTTTGACTTTCTTGTCGCCAATTTGCGCGCTTAACCACACGGAAGACTTTTTATAAGCATCTGCCCACTTGTCACGGTGATCAACCAGTACATAGCGGAAGTACCATTGAAGGACTGCTGTGACATATATGTTCTCACCAACGCTAACGAAATCCGGTGAGAAGTAAGCTCGCAAATTTTCTCGCGCAGCTTCTGTTGACTCGTATCCGAGAAGTTTTGCAAGACGATCATCGAGCACGTAAAATCCTTCTTCAGTTTGGTACGAAAGTATACGGCGGATATCTTGATTAGAAACAAGTGTTGTTGTATATCCTTCGGCTTTGTCAGTCTGACTCTCGCTCTCGAGAACGTTGAATTGTTTGACAATTATGCTCTTTGCTTCTTCATATAATTGTTCTTCAGTTTCTATATCGTTAATTGATTCGGTAATCCAATTTTCCGCCTTTATGTATGATGTCAGCCATTCTATTTCGTGTTCCGACAAGACAATCTTAAAAAATGATATGACAAAAACCGAGACAATGATGGATTTGTCAAGTGACTCGAAATTCTCCTGAAATGGTTGGATCAATTCCTCGATGGTTGAAAAGTTAAAAAGCTTGGCCAAGCAATCATCAACTTCAAATGATCCTGTCTGACTCTGTAGAGACAAGATGAAATAGAGACGATCTAGGCCAATAGAGGGAGCGTCTAACACTTCTCTCAAATAGTCGTCGCCAAGAGAGATAAATTCCACGTCAAATCGAAGTCGACCAGTAACATTACTCTTATATCTTAAATCAACATCTCTTTTCTCACGCCTGGCTTCATTTGTTTCACAAGCTCGAACCACGACTTTGTCAACATCCAGAATGCACGCGCCCAACGGAACATTCTTAAAGAACGCATTATAGTCGTTTACTTTCAATTTTAGTTTCTTTTGCTGGTCATACAACGGGATATAAAAGACTTGCTTCCAGACGGGTTTTTTACTATTGTACACAATTTTTGTCTCACCGTAACTCCATTCGGTAGCTAAATCGGCAATCGTGACGTATGGATCCGAGTCTCCACCTGCCGACCAAAATAAACCGAGCGCCTGATCGATGGTTGCACTGTCGATATGCAGACGTATTACGCCGATTGGGTTAGACGTGCCTATACAATTTACTTGGGAAGTTAGAATTTCCAAAAAAAAAAAAAAATTACGTCTCGCCTGACTTTCGTAGCACGCATCACCACATACCAACTAAAGCCTTATCCTTTCCAGATTGAATTAATTTCTTCCTTTCCTCGAATGACGCTTCGAACTGAGTATCCATGCTCAATATTTCATCGCCAATATTGTAAAGTTCCCTTACGAGTGACTTTGTGAGCTCGAATGCGTTCTTTTCAATCGACTCGCTAGCTTTAAACTGAGTGTATAACCATCTGTAGGCGGTTTCATACAGGGGCTGCCATTCGGTTTGATCATCAGTTGCTACTAAACGCCAAAAAAGGAGAATAAACACGGTGGCCCAGGTATTAGCATTCATACGCGACAATCTGCTTTTCAAAGGCTTATGTTTGAGTCTCATGATTGCTGAGCGGAAACGTTCTTCGCTGTCGAATCCAAGAGACGAGGCAAGCTCATTGTTAATAAAGAAAGCGCCAGTTTCTTGCTGGTTTTTGTAAATAGTCTCAATACGAGCTTTGTTGATGCTGGTCTTGGGAATAGTAAAAGGTGCTTCAAGCCTTGCGGCAACGTTTGGGTATTTCTCAAGAATAAACTTTTTGGCACCTCTGAAAACATCAGCTTCTATTTGGGCGTTCCCTAGTTTACTATCCAGCCAGGCAGACAATTTTTTATAATGTTTATCCCAGTAGCTCTTGTAGTCAACAGCTACCAATTTCAAATACATGGCGGTAATCGCAGAAATTTGAACTTTCGAGCCGACTTTGCTCGCAAAAGAGTTGCCAAAGTATTTTTCCAATATCGTAATTCCATAGAAAGCAGCGATTCCGTCGGTGAAAGGAAACGAGCCAGTTTTGGATTGAAAGGTGAGTAATCTTGTAACGGTTCTGATGGTGATGTCTAGAAAACAAGGCGTCAATAATTAATTCAACGGATTATGGTTCAGTAATACAAGTCAGTACAGATTATATTTCATTTACCGGGTTGCACTTTAGTATCAATGCTCGTAACTCCGAATCTATGCATAACGAAATCTATCGCTACCTTTGCTAAGTGATTACACAAGTCAACGTCATAAAGCTGATGGGCAATCCATGTGCGCAATTTAGCGACATACGACTCCCATTCGGTTTTAAATCTCGAACAAACGAGTCTCATGTAAGCAATCACAAGAGCAGTGGCCAATATGCGGTTATCTCCGTCAAGCTTAGCAATCTGGTTCTCATAAATGTCACGATTAGGAATCTTGTTGTGCCACTTTTTAAACTCTGTCAGCAACTTTTGATTGTCTTCAAAATTGAAAATCTGTGCCAGTCTGTCATCAAAATCATACGACCCGTCCGAACGCTTCCACAAAATAATTGCGTAGAGATGGCTGATCTCTATGTTCTGTTCGCTGAATGTAATGTCTCTGTCAATTGTCAGACAATTCTTCGGGATGAATTGAGCTTCTATATGAATTTCAATCCCAGTATCCCTACCATCAACACTCTTAATTTTCTCCCATCTATCAATGTCTTCTATTTTTTCAATCTTATTCTTTGTAAATAGTTCATTGAAATGCAATTCGTAGGAACCAAGATGAGCTTGCGTGATAAATAGATTCCTCTTGTTTACACGGAAAGTAATCTTGTCGCTCGATCCAGCCACAGGAACATAATGTACGCTTTCGGTTTTTTCAGATGACGTTATTATCTTGGTGATTTCATTCTCGGCGGCGTCAACAATGGTGACAGAAAGACCCGATTGAACCCATCCTTTGTCTTTTGAGTATTCCTTGATACAATTAGACGTGACAGTGAGAACAAACAGACCCTGACCATTGACATATGTTTCAACGGGTGGTTCATGATGCTCGAATTTCCCGTTCTCAGTCGGTTTTCCGGCCGGTTCTTTATATTCGTCGTCAGAGTCAATACCATCGTCGGTTTCGTCGTCTTTCTCTGGGAGCGTAGGTATCGATTTGTTTTCAATCGGATTATCTTCTTCGTCGACGTCCTCGTCGTCCTCGTCTTCAGATCTACGCGGTTTGTTGATGAATGGAAATTGCTTGCCATAGTTAGCGTACGCACCGCTGCCTGTTGGTTGGAATACTGACTTTGGCTCTATATGTACATATTCGTCAGTAATGGCCATACAAGTGTGAACGTCGCGTATTTGCATTCCACTTGCGTTAATTATCATTACAGATTGATCCCCGCTAATCCACATTATGCTTGTCTCTCCCTTGGTGTCGTGGCTTGCCGCCGTCGCAGAGGAAAGTATGGCGCCACCGCCTTCGCATGAAAAAATTGCAAGTGTTCCTTTTGAAGTCCATGCTGCAAGCATTTGTTTATTATGGGAAAGAGCAAAAGCGACCGGTTCTTCATCACCGTTTAGGAAAGAATCACCTGCCGGGCATCGAATGGAAGTTATCTGTTCATATTCAGATATCGACCACAGTGATGCTAATCTCCACTAAAATAGTAAAAATTGATAGTCAGCCCTTCCAATCGAAAAGCAGCAAAAACGAACGATCGTTTATACTCACGTCCTCCACGCATACAAAATAGTCTCCGAGCATTGAGTTCTTCAAAAATGTCATTTGATCCCACGGATTAAATATGCGTTGCAGACTATTTGCGAGTTTGTCGCAGATGTCAGAAATGTCGTTTCTTTCCAATGTCCAATTGCGTGTCGAAAAGACATAAAACAATTTCTTTCTTGTAACAGAGTCATGCACATTGCACACAATGAGCTTTGTATTGTCAGAGGAAAACCTAATTGCTCCTTTTAGATTCATCAAAGTAGGCTCAAGTACAGGGCGCGTATTGCTAGTGTCGACGACATATGTGAAAAACTTGGTAGCATCAGTTTTGAGTTCAAACGGTACTGGATCTTCCAAATCCTGTGGAAGTCTAATCGTGCTTAGAGCTACAAAGCTACCTGCAAAGCATAATAGTCTCGATATTAGTTCGAATGGTTTATTTTGTCGGGCATACAATCGACCTGACCTTACCTTTATTCGACAATGCAAAATCAACGTTGCTCATCAATTGTTTAGAATTGTTTGATGTGTCAAAACTTGTTCTCTCTATTTTATATTCTCCTTGCTTTAAAGCAGTGTCATTGTTCTGCCAATCGTATGTTTTTCCTTTTTTCTCTAGCGTAGCTACATTCCATATAGTTATTATACCCTCGGTTGCCGAATATGTGGCCAAATGGTTTCCATCTGGTGAGAATGTACATGCGTCCACCAGCCTAGGTGGTGGCCTTTGAGGGTCAATGTCAATTCGAGTATCATTCATCATGGGACCTTTATGTGAAAAAGCAAGAGTTTATAAAGGGTTTCAGAAAAATCTTTTGGGGCGACGATCTTGACCCATTTACCAGGTTATTTTTAGCCCGAACAAACTTTATTTCGAATGGCCAATCACACCAGTTATGTTTTGCGTTATTCAAAACAGAGATTGAATTCTCCGTTTCTTGTTACTGTATACGGATTTATGTTTTCGTTATCCAGCTTTGAATCGTATCTGTAGATAGAAACTTGGCACCGGTGGAAAAGCTTGCTACACCGAAATAAATGTGATGTTGATATTTAATTACACCATATCGATATGAGCTGCATGAGAACACCATAAATGGTATTAAAAAGACATTGTTTTGTGCTACTGTATTGCAGTTGGTGGTTGATATTGATGTTGATGTGAGCTCTTTGTGTTGTGACTGTTGAAACAGATGATAATCAACAAAGACAAATGCAATTTTCTAACAATAATAATAACAAGACTATTCTCCCTTTGGCCGCCGGAATAAACGCATATACACAATATTAGAGTGCATATACACATAATGACTTTTGTTTAACGTATCTGCATTAAAAGTAATATTTATTAGACAGGGGTTATGGTAACTTGACTGGATATGCGAACACACAACTTTCGATTGGCGTAGAAGACGTTTCTTCTAGACTGCTAACCAATTATGATTACGGAAGGGTCTCCTCAACATACACCCGGTCATGTAATAGAATCTGTACACCTCGTAAGTGTAAATTAAATGGTGTAATATCCCTTACACATCAGAAATGTAAGTTAAATGAATGTATGGTTTTTGTGTATACCCCCTAATATTATCGGCACATTCATATTAACATGGTATGACATTATGCATAATTGTATGATTATGTATAGGCAAACTCCTATGTAAAAAATATACTCCAAATCAATTATGAGCGAGAAATCCTAATTCGTAACCTCGGCAGCAGTTGGACGCATGTCAAGTAGGAATACATCTATAACTATATTATTCAGAACATTCATTCATGTAAGTCGAAAGTGTATTTCGTTGTTTTATTTTATTAGACTGAGCGGCTATCGTTTATGAAAACTGATCGTAGCTGTCAATTAAGCATTTGGTTTCAAAAATACTATATATAGACTTACTAATATCTTTATAAAATGCGATACTACTCAAACAACCAATTGCTAACTTCTTACATATAGTGCATATATACATTATATTAATATCGTATCTTGTTATATCACAATATTAGTGGTGTACGCAAAGACTATACACCCTCATATTTCCGAGACATTCATGAGATCTTTCGGACTATCTTGTACTTGTGATACAGTACATTGTCTGACGCACTAAGCTTTTTATGTGCATTTCAATCAGAAAATTTTTATTCTGTGAGACCAATGTTGGAAATCATGCATTATTGACTTTGGACCTGTCTCCGTTCTGGACTGAGATGACTGAGATGACTGAGTTTAGACTGAGATGACCGAGTTCTATATTCAGATCGTCCCCAGAACTGAGGTACAACACAATACAGCACACGCTTACCAATTACCTGTTACTCTATTGTATAACAATTTTTCTGTCTTCAGTGATTTTAACCCCTATTTTTCGTAATTGAACAAGTGCAACAACTTTTGACAAGTAAAAGGATTAAAACAGGTAACTTTATTGTCAAGTTTAGAATTGGTGACCGTATTAATATGTATTTTATTTATATATGCAAACAAACTTTAATACCAGTGCAAAGCAATTGGCGCAAGACAACTATGTACGCCCAACTCTTGGCTTGCACAAAAAAGAGGTCAATCGTGTATCCAACATTTCTGTTTTGTAATGATCAATATGAGATAACGTCGATCGTCCAACAAATGAGACATGAACAATATGAACAGATTTTTTGAACTACATTTGTTTTTTCATATTGTTTTACAGCTTAAATAAACTGACTATTGTGATAATCGAAGTCATTTACTCTTGTTTGATAAACTAATATTTCTTTGTTTTTCAATAATGCTTGGCTCTTATGTATTGTTATTTTAGCAGTACTCTGCTGTCAATAATACGCTAAGCCAAAAATAATTTTATGATTTTAAATGGTTTGTATTGTAATAATGTATCCCAAGAATTGTAATGCAAATTAAGCTAACGCTAGGGAAACGAATAATAGACTGATAAAATTATTGGTTTAATAATTCTACTCATCAAGAATCAAATCGCACACGTTAAATGGTAACAATTTACCAAAACGTCGGAGCAATCTGGAAACTTTAAACGAATACTTTCCGGGTCAAACCCGCAGCATGTCAATAATTGAGTGTAAAAAAACCAGACAAAAGTTAAACAACGTTTCTGAAATGCTCTACTTTTTTTCAACACAAATTTGTAGCGGTTTATATCAATTACTTGCAAATAGTATTTGTTAAGATTCCAACGCATCATTGGTACTAAAACTTATTGTCAAGACAACAGCTTGCATTCAAGTTTGAGTATGTCTCTAATACTAACGAGAATTTACGCGCAGAAAGAACGATAAAAGCGTTCGGTTGTAAATGGGCCAACAGGAATGGTTGAATAACCAGCATCTTTCAAACTTCCCATTTCCCGAGCAAACTGTTTAATTAGTAAGGCAAAGTAATATCTGCGGTACATATTTTGATCTGCTGATAAAAGATCCGGAATATGCAATCCGTCAATTAAAAATTAGACATTTCTGTCACGCTGTCTTTATTAAATTAATTATTTCGTTATCGATCTCCGCATTAAATATAATAATATCTTCCAATAGTTCAAATATGTGTCAATACTTACTTTATTGCAGCGCTCGCAGTTAATAGTAAACCTGTTCAATTCTGTTCCGTTCGTTCCGTTCCAATTTGTGCCGATCCTGATTGGCGGATTAAAAATCACATTATGGGAACAACAAATTTGCAGTTCCTATCTGTTCCCATCCTCATCCCACACACGTTTCATTAATAAGCGTAAAAAAATAAAAAGGTATGTTGCGCAAATGGGTTCTAATGGCTTTTAGAAATATATTTTTTTTGTAAAGAATAACACTTGAAATTTTGAAGTGAAAAGAAAAACAACGGAACGTGGAAACGCGAAATTTGTCCTCAATTCTCACGGATTTTTGATTGGTTGATACAATTTTGCCGTCGACCGGAACAGAACAAAATTGAACAGGCCTAGTAAGTCTTTGGTTTTAACGCATGACTATATGCATCGATACGGTTTCGTAAATACGACGGCAGTTAGTCTTTAAGTTTATATGTACGGTCTTTAAACTTTAATTTTAAGTCGAGTTTTTGTGTGTGCCCTTAAAACTGTAAGTATTCTCGTATTCCGGAGCGCAGTAGCTTGGTCAAATTTTCAACGACTATAACGATTTAAAATTCAATGCTTTTTTTTCTGCTAACCTTTTGTTTTTGGTCAAAGCGGCAAATCTTTCGCTTTTATGCAAAGTACGACTTGAATAATTTGTTTGCGTGTTCTAACAATAAATATAACATGACCAAAAATAATGTAAAAAATTTACAGATTATTCACCACAAATTTATTTAATTTGCGTTTCGCTCTTGCCAAATTAAACTTTTATCCATAGCCAGCTAATGCTATGACTGTTTAACAGCGTTAAAACCGTGGTTGTTTTTTTTTTTTAATTTCATACGGCTTAGGAAGTTTTGCTTGAGCCAAATGAGGTCGTACTTTGTTATTAACTTTGTCTTTTACATTAGAACAAATCCGTTTTTTACTAATATATTACAGTCAAAGCTTGGAAAACCGATACTCGAAAAACCGATAAATGCTAAAACCGATAATTTTTCCAATTCCCAAAACACATATAACAAAATTCGCTCGGAAAGCCGATATTTCATATAACATCGCGCAATTCCGATAACCGATATTATTTTGTCACATTCATATAAAAATTTAAGCTCGATGTAACCAATAGCAAAGCTTTATCTGTTACACAATAGCAGGTGCTCGATAACTGATATATAACCAATAGCAAAGCTTTATCTGCTACACAATATCTAATATTAATTAGCAGGACACATATCAATATTTATGTTATTGTGACAAAGCTTGGAATGCGTTACTATTACTGAAACAACTATTCACAATTGTTGGAAAACTGGTAAGATTCGCCTCTTGTTCCCCATAGTGTTAATATCAGTACGATAACACGATTGAAGACATACAGCATTGTATTACTCAGCTGAGCCGTTGTTGGCTACTGAAAATTTATTCGCAAAACCGATATTTCGGAAAACCGATAGAAAAAGACGAAAACACTGCTATCGGTTTTCCGAGCTTTGACTGTACTTTGTATTATTTATCCTAAATTACTAAAATTTAATTTAATTAATAGTAGTATAATTTAATACGACAATAAAATTTATTTTCTTGCCGGTTATAGCAATAATGTTTTTATGTCACGCACGCGATTTTATAATTATTGAAACAATTTGTAATTTTATTATGTTATATTATAATTTTAAGTTGGAAAAAAAGCAACGCAATTACATATAATTGTAAGCCAATAATGACTAGAAGCACGGCTAATAATTAAAATTTTAATACGTGCTATTATAAAATTTTCGTACAAATATATAATATAGTCCTGTTTAGCAAGCACATGGAAATTCAAAATATTATTTGCCACACAGTAATTATATAGGTTAGTTCGACTTTTATCCACTAACATTTTTTTACCAACCTTAAAATTCAATATCTCGTGACATTTTGTCGAACAAAAAATTTCTATAATTTTTTATTGACAAATTATTTTAAAAATTACTACAGTTTTATCTACTTAATTACAAATAATAATCTTTTATTTCTTCTCCAAGAAAGCCCGATTCCTTAGTCACACAAAACTGACTGGGTTTATAAAAACTAAGTTAACATGAATTAAATAAATTGCAAGTCTTGTATCAATCAGATAAGCTTAAACTACCTGTAGCTGTGTTGAATCATACAAGTTTATACGTAAAACGGCCTCGAAATTTATTGTTTGCCATATAGTTTAAGAATAAGCACTCCCCGAAAATAAAGCACCTTTTACAATTTTTCTAAGTTTTTCTGCTTTATCATATCAAAGTTGTGACCTCCAAAATAAGCATTTCTATAGTTAGAAATTATGCTTATTTACATAAAACTCGTTATATTTAACTAAGTTAACTATATGCGTTCCAACAAAATTAGTCTAGATTTGTTACATTATGTCGTAATATAGAGTAGCGACAAAGGACTAGTTTGATAAATTTACTTAAGCAGATACTGTATGTCTGCTTTATTACCGCTACCGTTTGAGTGAAGAGTTCGTCGTTGATGACTCATTCGCGTCGTATGTGTGTAATATTAAATATAGAGTGAGGACGGAGAATTGTTTGCAGTTTATGGTAGTAACCTGTATAATAAATATGATAGCATATTGCCCTTTGGGGAAAATACGCGTAATTGTTGTGAAACGATAAAAACATGTTGGTATATATTTGTATGGATAAACGAGTGTTCTGTGTTAGATGACACTTCGTAGTATCACTTGATATTGTCAATTAACAACCTCATGAAGATAAATGTTGTAATCAATACAGCAAGGATTGTGAAAACCTGCGATTGTTAACCACCATAGTAAAGCATAATTGGGATAATATATTGCTAGTCGTTGAATCGAGACAACGAATAATATTGCCGCACAATTTATTACTAGAAACGTTGCCTTTAATACCTCTCCTAATATGATCAATATTTTTAGCATCGCTTTTGACTTCACTCAGCGGATAGTCATTTAACAATGCGAATTTATTATCTTCTTTTAGTCCTTTTCTAATAAGCGTTGGTGCTGATAATTATCAATATTTCTATTTGCTTCTCTGGTTTTGAGCCAAAGGTTAAGTCTTAAATCGATTTCTGGACCGTTAGTTGCATACTCGAACCATGCCATCTTTTGTTACGTCGGCCAAGAGCTAGTGCTTAATACACCATTTCTAGTGCACATTGCGTAGTACGTAATTTTATCGAAAAATACAACATCAAAGTGAGAAAAACTTTTCAAAAGAGAGACGGTTTGTATGATAATCTGTTCGCCCATCATACGATGCGAAAAGAATTGACTAATTTTCTTTTATTTGAATAGTTATTTCCTCGATGGTGAAAGATTAGGTATTGGCATTGGATAATCTGATCAAATTACATTAGTGGTTGTATTTGATACTTGGACTGTATGAAACTCTGTGGGTACTTGGGCTTGAAGAGAACCGTTGAACAGTGTATTAAACGTTATTCTGACCAGTGACATGCTTTCCGCGAACATTATCAACAACCAGAAGTCAGTCGTGCTCAACGGGGATTCAGCAAATTTCGTGGAACTAGCGTGCGTGTCGTGAAAAATGTTGTCAATTTTGGGAACGTTCCTGCGATCATAATGATAGAAATGATGGAAGGGCGCAGACGACGGAATACAGTTGTACGCCGCCAATCATTGAGATGGTGCAATGACATTTTGTGAAGACTTGTCCAGTCCCGATACTTACATCGGCGATGAGAACTGTTCAGTATTTGTCAGCAGCGAAAATAATGATCTAAAGATACACGATCGAAATAATTATGAACACGATAATAATGAGGCGGGAGGACGATATGGATGGAAAAGCATTGGTTCAATCGATGTAAGTAGGTCAAAGGTGTTTGAAACGAAAAATAGTATCGCGCTTCAGTTTATAATGTACACATAACAACGTTGCGGGCATGTCTTTCCGCGATCTTGGCGGAAGACTGCAGATATATTGTATATCAACCATTCCTTGACTCTTCTATGATATTATACGTAATTTGCAAATTCTCCAACCTGTAATGCAATAGATAACGGAAACATAAACCATGTATCAAAAAAAAAAGACTATGTAATGACTTGACAAAAAAGTCTATACAATCGCAAACGACGAATTATAATTGGTTCCGCAGTTTATCAATATTGGCGGATGTGATGTACTAGTACTACCGTCCGTATTGAAACGGTTATTGCGATAATTGTTATCTGAAGACTATCGCGGAACTCTTTGATATAAGAAATATGCTCATAAAAGAGTTTTCCTGGTCCCAATTAAGAAGAAATTATCGATATAAGAAAGGCCATTTTTTTATTTATGATCGCTTGTAATAAGTTTGCACGCTTTTTGTTGCTGACATGCCAATAGCGAAGAAAATTCTTAATTCATGAGCATATCTTCTCATATTCATATTCCTGTCATCTTGCGATCTATCTCTCATAACAATTTTTTTGATGGCTACTGTACGGTAATCAAATACTCCGATCGGCAAACGGGAAGATTGTCTAATGATTGGTTCATTTCCAATTGTATCACATCACACAAGGATAAACGTAAATGAGCGAATTCGCATTTACTGTACAGAAAACTAAATTAAAACACTGTGACTAGTATTGAGAATAAGAAGTATATTAGTATTAGATGGACATGTCAGGAAACAACAGGGTAAGTTTGGCATTCAATAATAATAAGCTTTCACATCATGAAATGAATTAACAACTTGGAATACAACTTATTTTAATATTCTATTACTAGGAAATTGGACAGCAATTCTCTTCAGGTGCAAAAAACAAAGGGAAGGGATAATGCAGAGACTGAAGATGCATTTAATATTGAGCAAGATCTCATTGTCTTTGAAAGTGACAGTGATGATGATGATTACCATAGACAGATATTCACAACACATCTGAGCAAGATGGAATTAAATGAGCAACTATCTGCAACTTTGGAGTCAATTGTCAACAGTACTGACAGAAGCAGTCATCTTATTAAATTATCCAATCTGTTGCAATCATTTGGTAATAAGTTAGAGGGCACTCAGTTGAGAAATGTTTTGGAAACAATTGGAATTTATGTCACATATAAGGACTATGAAGTGACTGCTGATGTTGAATTGGAACTGCACCTTAGGACATATTAATATGTATTAGTTTTAGAAACATATGGCAAGTGACTTGTTAAGATGGAGACAGAGCTACTTGAAACCTTGCATAAAAATTGTATGATATCCATCAGCATTATACCAAGGTTATAGAAAAAGGCTTACAATGTTCAAAGATTTTGCTTGTTACTTCAGAGGAGAGTGTTAAAGTTCAAAATTACAACAATGATTTTTTACTTATTATTATGCAGCTTCATAACACTCTTTATTTGATGGATGATGATAAGACTGTTTGGTTTGAAATTATAAACCAACTTAAAGGTTTTTTTACTTCATTAGTTGAGGCTTTACCTGATATGACAGGTGTTATGACAACTATGGAAACTCCAATTGATAACGAATTTACTATTACTATTACAATCTATAATAACATTCAAGAAGCTCTACAATCTAAGTTCTCTGTAGGGCATTGGTATAAAGAATGGAGATATTTATATACTATTTATCAAGCATTTGTTGAATGGTCAGCTGCTCCAATTAATAGAAATTTGGTTGCTAAAGGGGAATTATAATTAATCATTATTAAGGATCTGTGGAGATTTGGAGACCAAGAGTGGAATAAAGCAATTTTAGCAAAATCTGGAATGAATAGAAGAATTATGTCAGATTATATTTCAGGATCAGTTTCATATACATTATTGTTTGGTATACTAATACTGGATATTGTTCAAAATTTGATAATATCTACAAAAAGTCTAATACATTGGCTCACTGTTACTATCTTGCAAAACTAGCTCTGGACATTGTGAGGATGGAATTTATTCAGTTTAAAGCGATGGAAGTTTTGGTGATGCTGCATAAAAAAGATTCAACCACATTTTCTGTTGTGCAAATTGATCTAGACCAACACATTGAAAAATTTTCAACTTTAAACCAAGATAAAAAAAGGCTTCAAGACATAAGAAGATATATTGATGAAAAATATACTTATGTTAATCAAGCAAGTGGCAGAACAAATATTGGAATGCCAATCTTCAAACAAAAAGCACATAAACCCAATCAGCCATCTGATACTGAAGAACTTCTTGACTCAAATCCAAATGATTTATTAATTTTAGACATAATTGCTGACCATCTTACATGTCAATTCACACAAGAAGTTACTGATGATTTAGAATACTTCCATGCAAACATAAAATCAGCCATTTGGTATTAGAGACATTTATGAGAATGAACTGCCTTGAACTGAAATGTTTTTATTGTAGAAGAAAATGTCAATTAGATAAAACTGAAAAATTGCCAAGCTCACCAATTATGAAAAATTTGTCAAAGCAGGACATATTGCACCAAGTACAAAAGGCAAATCAAAAGGCTTTACAGCTATTACTATTGTGGCAAGTCAGGATGGTGATGATGATGATGTTGAGGAGGCTTCTATTATTAAATCCAAGTTTTTGTATATGCTTCAAATGAGACCAAAGCAAAGTATTCTACAATTATTGAGGATGCCATTAAGTCTGCATAACACTTACAAGCAAGGCAAGAAAGCTCTTGATGAAAAAAGATATGATGATGCAGTATTATGGCTTGAAAGGGCACTCATTGATTATCCTGACAATTCAACTATTCAAATTGACCTTGCTGTTGCATGTATGGAAAATTTAAATTATAAAAAATGTTATGATTACATAACAATGCCAGAGCATGGGCTTGGTGTGGAAAATATTATATGCAACAATCAGAGTACAAACAAGCTCTTAAAGATCTTAAACAATCATTAAAAATTGATGCAAATGATACACTTGCATTAGAAGTCAGGGGTAATGTCTATTACATTCTTACCTGGTATGAGTTGGCATTGGCTGAGTTCAATCAACTATTGGATATTAAACCAAATGATACAAACACACTGATTGCAAGGGGAGCTGTCTATTTTAATATTTGTCTGTATGCAGATGCATTAGAAGACCTTAATAGAGCATTACAAATTAAACCAACTGATACAATAGCACGACATCTAAGGGGGCATGTTTATCTCATGCTTGAGCAATATGACTATGCATTAAATGATCTTGATGACTCACTGGGAATAGATCCAAGCAATATGTTTATCCTAATGGAGAAGGGAATTATCAGACATGTTAATCAATATGGTAATGCATTGGAGAATTTGGATAAATTTTTAAATGTCAATCCAGATCATATACTTGCATTAAAAGTAAGAGGGAAGATTTATTATGGACTCAAACAATATAGTAGTGCATTAAATGATTTCAACAAGTCATTAGAAGTCCAATCAAAGAGAAATGTAGACACACTAATACTAAATATGAGAGTAGCTATCTATCTTGATCTTTGTCAATATAACAAAGCACTAGATGACATTTGCAGGTCATTTAACATCAAACTAAATGAAACTCTTCACAAACAATTATTATCTTTGTTTGGTCAATTGGAAACACAAAATCAACACTTATTATTAGATTTTACAGAACATCAAATACAACATGCTGGTGCCATTATTTTAGCAAAAATTTTAAACTCAATTTCCTCTCTGACTTCATTGAATCTGAATTCTAATCAAATTGGAACTGCAGGAGCAACAGCTTTGGCAAAGGCTTTACAATCAAATTCCTCTCTAACTTCTTTGGATCTCTATGCTAATCAAATTGGAGCTACAGGAGCAACAGCTTTAGCAAAGGCTCTAGAATCAAATTCCTTTCTGACTTCATTGAATCTTAGAGGTAATGAAATTGGAGCTACAGGAGCAACAGCTTTGGCAAAGGCTCTAGAATCAAATTCCTCTCTGACTTCATTGAATCTTAGAGGTAATGAAATTGGAGATACAGGAGCAACAGCTTTAGCAAAGGCTCTAGAATCAAATTCCTCTCTGACTTCATTGAATTTTAGAGGTAATGAAATTGGAGCTACAGGAGCAACAGCTTTGGCAAAGGCTTTACAATCAAATTCCTCTCTGACTTCATTGGATCTGGATTCTAATCAAATTGGAGATACAGGAGCAACAGCTTTGGCAAAAGCTCTAGAATCAAATTCCTCTCTGACTTCTTTGGATCTTTACTGGAATGAAATTGGAACTGCAGGAGCAACAGCTTTGGCAAAGGCTCTAGAATCAAATTCTTCTCTGACTTCATTGAATCTGAATTGTAATCAAATTGGAGCTACAGGAGCAACAGCTTTGGCAAAAGCTCTAGAATCAAATTCCTCTCTGACTTCATTGACTCTCCAAAGGAATCAAATTGGAGCTACAGGAGCAACAGCTTTGGCAAAGGCTCTAGAATCAAATTCCTCTCTGACTTCATTGACTCTCCAAAAGAATCAAATTGGAACTACAGGAGCAACAGCTTTGGCAAAGGCTCTAGAATCAAATTCCTTTCTGACTTTTTTGGATCTTTACCAGAATGAAATTGGAACTGCAGGAGCAACAGCTTTGGTAAAGACTTTACTATCAAATTCCTCTCTGACTTCATTGACTCTCCAAAAGAATCAAATTGGAGCTACAGGAGCAACAGCTTTAGCAAAGGCTCAAGAATCAAATTCCACTCAGATTCTTAAATATAAATTCTAAAATTAGGGTTTGATTTTATCAGAAGAAGATAATTATTCTCATAATTACTAAAATAGTCAAAAGTTGATGATCTTTTTGTCAATTTAGAAAACTACTAGTTAGTTTTGAGAATTTTTTATCTAATTCTGTCATTAGGATTAAGCAATAAAAAAATGATGCCTTGTCCTATACTAAAAGAAAAAGAGGAATTTATTGATGATTGAATTATGGTTAGTTACAGTTGCACCTTAATATAGTAATAGTCACTCCTTATATAATCACATTCTAATTAACTAAGCCTATTGAGTGACTCTACAAAGGAACTCAATTTTCATATCCTGATGCTGTGACTATATCAAGCTGCAAAGACAACACTGTTGTATTTTCATCTCAATAAGATAGTGATTGTTGTTATCACTACATTCATTTTGATGATTATTCATTGGATATGAGTTGCAGTTGTTCCACATTCTTTCAGGTTATTTCTATAAATATAAATGAAGACCATGTATTATTATGAATAAGAATGGTGTATTTCCCCAAAAATGTAATAGTTCAAAAGTTTTCAATCAAATGAATATTAAATGTATGTATTGTAATTTAACTATTGAATAACATTTTCCATCATTGACTTTATCATTGAAGTTCGACATAAGTGAAAACACAATGGTTTTAAACCTCACATATATTGTTTATTATAGTTGTAATTTTGTTTTTATTAAAAAAAGTCATGCTATGTTGATTATACGTATCATTCGTTTCAATAAGTGGTGAAAAAAGACATGTAGACAGCACGATACAGTTGAACGATAGACGTGTGTTAAAACACATTCAACTTGAATACAGGTTTAGCCATTACTTGTAGACTTTGAATATGAATGAACGAGCGACTACTCATGTCAAGGCTGTAAACCTGAAACTAATTCTGCTCATCTTACCATTTCAGAAAGCGCACAAATCGTTAGGCAAGACGAGACTATAATACTCTTTTAAATATTACAGTCTATGGTAAAGTACTGTTCTCAACGTCAAAAATACTGTAATATTTTTGATACTACATATGTTACGGTCGACGTCCAAATTTGTGTTGGGAGAGCAATTAAATTGCGTAGGTGTGTTTTGCCGAGAGGGAGTCTTCACAATTTAGCTCGTGTCGCTGCCCTTACTACAACGATTGCTCACTTAAGGCTGAACTAACTGATAAGTGACAATAAATATTTATGTGCGCGCTTCGCTTTTTACTCCCTATACGATGTATTTTCCTATACTCGTGTCTAAATAAGATACCTACGTTAGAATAACAACAACAATTAAACTATCGCAGAATCGAAGGGGAAAATTTAATACTATTTCTAAATAACGCAGACTTCGATTTAGTGTTTCGACTAGTCGGGAAATGTCACTTTTCCTAATTAAACAACAATTGATTAAACTTATCGTTCGAGAATCTCTAGTCTTTTGTCGCAACTACGGGTCGGAACCGATCTATTGCGTTGACAGCACAGCTACGGGTAGAACTGATCTACTGCAGATAGTTTAGAGCGTCAAAACTAGTATTAGAAATAAAATTTAATGATAAATAAAAGAGTTTCGTAATAATTTAAAGGATAATGATCAGATCGATCGTTTATTATATCCAAATACTTCAGTATCGAATATTATTTTATAACATCAATGAACATATAACGTGAGGATTTTAGACGATCGGGAAGGGCTCCTTATATACATTTTTCACCAAAATCGCGTTACTTGTTACACCTATCACCAATTTTCCGTTACCCTAACCCTTAAACACATAGATTAAGATTGGCTCAGAGATAATGTTTAGAATATGAATTACTTTATCACTCGACCCGGTTATGCTCTTTCCGAAGCATTATATTTTCGAGAATATTCTGCATAGACTGTTATGAATCAAATACAAAGATATTAATCACGGAACACGTAAACGGATTGGTAAGACAAAACTCCTATAATTTGTCAGCTAGCAAAATTTTATGATAAAGCTTTCACCGGACAGAGGTTGCGTTTATAATTAATTTCTAACTATTACGGTCATTTAAATGTAATGAAGATACACTTTACAAACAGGTGTGTTAAACTTTTGTCAAAAATACAATCAATGAACTTTAAGAGATTGACAACTTTGTATCCATTTCAATATTGAAATTGAACGATTTCTCTACTTAATGACTTCCGACTCATCAAACTATCACAAAGTATTAAGTATTTTTTGTTCGTAATGCAAACTCGAATCATTTAATTTATCGACTATATAGAACCATAACCGAATATCACGTGAGACGGGTTATGAAGAGTAATTTACCGTAATAATTTAGTCATGTAAACATAACGTTTTCCTGAGAAATTGATGTATGTTTGCGAAAATTATTTTTTGTGGCTATATGAAACCATCCCGAACCTCGAGAACAAATTTTCAAATTTATCGGAAGAAAATCCAGACATCTAAAATTTACATATGGAAAATACGGAGCCAATTTTTACGTTGCAATTCAAAGCTGGAGAATTATGTTCTAGAAAAATGTTAACAAAAAGTTTTCTATCAAAGATTTTGTTACAGTCCATTGAGTTATTTATTTAATTCGGGAAGTTTGTCTAAAATTCGTTTCTACAACAGGTACGTACGAATATTAAGATGGCTACTTGTATGTTGCCGCGACGTATTTTCGCTCTTGTTCGCATGCATAATTAAAAGGTACACTTTCCTCTCCATCTTGTGTCGAACAAACTGCTAGTTATGCATGAATTGAATCGTTTTGTAATTCCTATCGTTAGCATGCGAAATGACAATTGGAGCCGAACAATATTTACGGATAAGACAGCCTTTCGAAACAACATTTGTCGATGGCACAAAACTGGCGACAATGGCGTGGGCCGGGAACGGGAAAAATCAAAATGGAGTACTTATCCGCCGCTTTTACCGTGATCTGCATAACCGGCGATAGTAATAGTAATAGTAATAGTAATAGTAAGTTCGGAATTTTTTGAGAGGACCGTCCAAAAATACATGTTTATTATTGGAGATTTGCGTTCTTTATTATCTACATGTACTTGAGAACACGTTCATTACTCAAAAATTGTATACTTACCTGAAATTTATCCCAAATAACCGTTATGTTAATCCGAAAAGGCAATATAACAAAATAACGCGGGAAAAGCGGCGGATAAATACTCGATTATGGAAAAACTTCCTTGTTTGTTTCAACCCAATTGAAAAATAACGTCGAAAAGCGAATGCTTCAAAATACAAATGTAATAAATGAGACTTATGATTGAGGAATGGGCATGCGATTCCTCAGGAAATTTAGTCTCTCTATTATTACTATTACTATGCAAAGCAGATGCGAGGCTGTTTTATTTCATGATGGCAATAGAATCTCATACCGAAAATTTGCTGTTAAATAAAATAATAGACTTTCACACTGTATACCTGGTGATTTTCATGATGAACAAGTTTCTTGCATAATCTCTTGCCTATTGTTTGCGATATATTGCTCTTGTACGAGTTAAGGCTGGCCCTTTCTTTTATTCATTTATCTTACTTTATTGATCTGATTTTATTTTATGATTGACATATGGCATTGCAAAGCATATAGTGAATAAAGCATTGAGTAAAAACTTTTTTTAAAGTAAAAACCCTGTCCAAATAAACAGGGAAAAGATGATGAATATTTACAATTACAATATACAAGCGGTGAGACCACCTAGAATAGTCCATCTGCGAAGAAAGAAAAAAGAAACTATTGACTAATCACCATACACGTTCTAATGTTCTGATAGAATACAATCATCCAACGGATAATTAAACGTCAGCCAACAACATCAGTATTACATCCCAAAAGATTATGTACGTGCTTCATCTGAACGCTCAGATCGCTCGAGTTTATCATAAAGCGTGATGAGTTTCGTGGGCGCTATTTGAGCAGGCCAGAAATAAGTGACAAATGTCCACAAGTATCTACGCCAACGAGTTTTCTCTGCGTCTGAACGTTTCTCATTAAGAATTTCTCCAATACGGGCACCTATAGTTCGAACGCACTCTTTAAGTAATCGCGCCTTTTCTTTGCCCGTATAGCGAACCGAATCCTGGATAAGAAATAGATATTGAGCCATTGGTTGTATAAACGCCGCCACAAACGTAACGACTATATACATACCTTCTTCAACTTTTGCAAATACTTTCTAACTGGTCTTAAAAGTTCTTTACACGTCTTCTCCTGTTCCTCATCCAAGTCTTCAAATTCATCGTCAGAAGATTCTACCACTTCAACAGATGCTTTGGGTTTCTTTCGAGATGATGGCGAACCTTCGTCTGGAATATTCGATTTTCGCTTTGATGCTTTCGTCGTAACATTGTCCGGAGGAGTGGCTGATGCTTCTTGTGAAGCTATGCGTATCTTTATCCTTCGGCTCTGAAAGATAGAAGAAGAATACATTAGATTGACACGTTCATCGGGACATTGTCCACGCAAGTCTTGTGAGATAATACGCACTTTTTTCGGTGTATGTTCTTCTGACGGTGCTTCACGCAAGACTTTCATTAGATACTCTGCCCTTCTTACAACTTTTGCCGTCTGTTTAGCTGACGTGTTTTCTTCTTCGGTCTCTTCCTCGCTAAGTTTTTTCGCAAGACCAAGAGAGGCGTCTTCCCGTATAGCTCGCCAACTGCCAAATCCATGTTTATATATACCAGCCATTAGCATCGCATCTTCTTTCTGGCCCCAGTCACAGTGCCAATTATTGACAGGCTTTAATGGAACGTTGAAACGGAATTTCTCGAGATTTGGCACTTCTGCAAATGACATTATACGGAGGCGTTAACGACAATCGAGTTCTGGTTGATTAAAAGAAAAAACAAAACTACTTACTACTAAGCTTCTCATAGAGAACATTAAGATCGCCAACACGTTGTATTAACAATCCGGCATTTATCTTTTCAACATTATTGTATGAGGTATGGATAGCTTTTGCTCGAGCATTAGTTCCGCCATTAACGGAATCATGATCACGGACAGCCTTTTCCGCTGCAGCGTATATCTCGTCGTATACCTGTAACACTAATTCACGTTCTTTGTCTTGCAAATCTGCGTCTCGAACTACATCGTCATATCGCTGATGAGGATTACCAAATTTCAAAATACCGCGTATTAAGGCACGGATTTCCTTTTGCGTCAATTCAGGTGAAGCTGATTTCTTTCTCCCAGAAACCTACGAGATAGAATGCACAATCATTTATAACGTTTGGAGAGAAAATAAAAACCATAATCGTCTGCGTATCGACAATTTCGAAACTGCTTTATACCTTTTGTTTCTTGACACCCTTTCGGCTGTGCGTCTTCTCCTTGGCTGCACGTTTTAACCCGCCCTTATTTTCATATTCTTCGTTCTCTACGACCGGTTTCGCTTCAGGTATTAAGGATTCTCCATTAGCCATCTTCTTCCTTTCCTCTTCTGGAATTATCTCCTCCCATGACATATCTGTACCACCATAGTCTGCCACTTGAAACTGCTTCAGAAACTCTTCCCCGCCAAAACTCGAACTGACTCCATCTCCCACTGTATCATGCGTCTCGGCACGAGCGAGGATGTCATCGAGGTCCATGTCATCTAATTTCTTTTGGCCTTCGGTCTCTTTGAACATATTTTGAGCTCCGAATTTGAGGATGGCGCTCAAATCTTCTCGACTAAAATTGTCGGGCTTTGACGAGGTAGCTTTATCTTTCTTTTGTAAAAGAGATTGGCCTGAAGTGTCCATTTGCTTGATGATACAGTATTCGAGAACCATCTTGCGTTTTGCACGTTCGAGGATACTTTCTTCGATTGTATCTTTTGTAAGAAAGCGATATACGTTTACGTGATTTTTTTGACCGATACGATGTGCCCGAGCCATTGCCTGCAAATCATTTTGCGGATTCTGTACGCATAAACGTATTCATAAAAAAAGAAAGTTTAGCACATTTACAGCAATAAATAAATAAACATTGAAAGCTGTATACTAACCCAATCAGAATCAAATATAATCACAGTGTCTGCCGTATTCAAATTAATTCCAAGACCTCCTGCCCTTGTTGACAACAAAAATATAAAGTCAGGAGATCCTGGAGCATTGAAATGCTCAATAGCCTTCTTACGCGCCTCTGACCCGATTCCCCCATCAAGGCGTTGATGAGGGTAGCCACGAAGACGAAGATAGTCTGTTAAAATGTCCAACATTCGAACCATCTGAGAAAATATGAGTACTCTATGATTAGATTCCCGCAGTCTCTTCAGTAGTTTGTCTAACAAGACCATCTTTCCACTGTTCATGATCAGACCACGCAGTTGTTCTTCACGACTAGTTGTCCAACTCTCGGCATTGGGAAACAAATAAGGGTGGTTACTGGCTTTCTTTAGTTCCACTGCAATATTAAGCAGACTCATCTGAGACGAGCCTCTGACACCGTCATTTAGAACATTAAAGTTCTTTGTGAGAATGTGCTTGTAATAGTGCATCTGCAGTGGTGCCAACTCGACTCGAAGTATGCGCTCCGTTTTCTGGGGAAGAGATTTCTCAACGTCCTTTTTCAACCGTCGCAACATGTAAGGCTCAAGACTCTTGTGCAACTCTCTGATCTTGGCTTCCTGTTCCTCATCAGGAGCTCCGAGATCAATGTCAGATGGTAACTGGAAATCAGGCATTAAAAAGTTTACTAACGAACAAAGTTCTTTTACGGAATTTTGTAAAGGTGTTCCTGTTATCAATAGCCGGTTTACTGTATGAAACTCTGACAATACTTCATGTAGTTGTGATTCACTGTTTTTTAGTCTGTGCGCTTCATCGACGGCAAGGTATTGCCATTTTATCGATCCAAGCTCTTGTCGATCTTTCAGGATAAATTCGTAGGTAGTTATTAAAACGTTAAACTTTGGACGTTTCGGCGAAGATTGGAGATAAAACTCGTATTCCCGAATGACCTCGCGACTAGCCGATGAACCAATGTACACTATAACATTCAAATCTGGAGCCCACGTTTGAAATTCTTGCTGCCATGACGCTATTGTGGATAGCGGAACGACAACAAGAAACGGACCGTATTGGTTATGTGTGTGGAGGAGGTAGGAGAGAAAGGAGATTGTTTGTATGGTTTTACCAAGACCCATCTGTTTTAATGAAGAATTGAGGAGAGCATTTCGAATAAATATCGGGTAAAAGGGTCTGAGAAAGCAACAGTATCATGTACAGAAACAAATACAAACCTCATCCGCAAGTATTCCATTTTCGTTCTTTGACCAAAGATGAGCCAGCCAATTCAAACCAGTCAATTGAAAATCTCTCAATTCTCCGCCGACGATGTACGGTGGTTGTTCTGTTATTCGTTTGAACGTGGGTCTCTTCTGAGTATGAGGTTTACTTTTGTGTGGCAGACGCTGACTATTATTCCTATCCAAAAACGCATCGATTTCAGCTTGAAAGTCCCTCTGAATTAATTCCGCGCTCTCCCACGTGCAGTCACTATACGGCAACCGCTTCCATTTACATAGATACTCGTAATTCCTGCCCGTTGTACTCCCTCCAGGGGACGATACCCTCGTGGCTATTATCCTCTCAATAGTCTTATAGTCCTTCAATGTGTCACGAGCCATCTCCCGACGTACATTACATGTTTCAACGTCCTCCGCGTTTGTTGTCTCTTGCAACATTTTTTGTTCCATTAGGTGATTCTTGATATAATTTTCTAGCTTTTTAAAGCCTTTGAAGGTGCGGAGGTTGTTGTATGTGTCCCATGTGTCGTGAAGGTGTGACCAGCCTTTCCATTTTATAAGAAACTCCATATTCGTCTTGGGGTCATCCGACTCGACCGGGTCAGAGACTTCCTTACGGCGTATATCGTGTATACTTTCTATGGCGTCTCCCTCTTCTGATAATGTTATGGTTTGGGATTGTTAGTAGATGACGCAAAGGTAATCCATCACGTTTAACATAAACCTTGGTAGTACAAGCCAAGCATGATTAATGATTAAATAATGATCTATGAACTAGTGTACTGAGTAACAAATCTTTCGCTTTAACTAAACATACATTCTGCATCATAATCATTCTTCATCATGACATATACAATGTAATATTTACCCTCTTGTGCCGCATCGTATGCGCCATCTATTTCGTCATCTGACTCGACCAATTCTTTTAGTTGCTTGTCTAAAAGATCTTCATTATAGCTTTTTACAGTACGCGCACGCCGAGAATACCGCTCGTGTTGGTAATAGTTTTCTATGTTATATACGCGACGACTGTTCTTCTTTGTATTTGTTCCCCAATCGTCGTCCCCAGTTACGACAGTCTTGTGCTTTTTGGGTCTTTTCTGTAATGTATTCTCCTCGGCATCTTCGTCTAACGAGGAGGAAAGGTCGTCGGAAGGATGAGAGTCAGATGCCTCACCGTCAGGAAACCAAGTCATCTCTTTTCCTGTCGTTAGTGAATCGCGCGGAGAGTGTGTGATGAAATGGAGAGAAGGGTATTGAGCGAAAGGTTGATGAAATGGAGAGAAGGGTATTGAGTGAAAGGTTGAGTAAAAGGAGGTAGTAATTGGGAGTAAAGGAAAGGAAAGCAAAGGTTGGAATGAAATGGGGTATGGATGTAGAGATGAATGGATGAAATGGACAAAAAAAAAGGTGTGATAAGTATGTTGTCCGAAATCATAAGTCAAAATGTTTGTCAGGACCAATACTGACTATGCTTCTTTCGCGTCCTCAGGATGGAATTGCGATCTATAGAGTTTCTCGTCGAGTTTGATTCTTCCCCATCTGATGAAGATAACTGTGTGTCGAGACAGATCAATGGATGAAGGAAACTGTCGTTGAGTGTGTTTTCATACGATAAAATGTTTAGAAACATCAATAAACATGATGAAATCATTTTTATTAATCATTACTCTGTAATTTATTCGATTTGGTTTACTTCGGGCAGACCTCCGTAGGCCGTATAATTCTGGGTCCAGTTCGTAAATGTCTCCTGGACCTAAACGGTAGATTTGTTGAAAATTCATAAGCGAGATATTAAAGCTGGTTAGCATAAATATGTAAGAGTTTGGAAGCTTTTATTCTATACAAGTGGAACTACGCATTCGTGAAATATTGCCAAGTTGTGACAGTGAATAGGTAACAGTGGAATAGAGTGGTAGGCAAGCTATCGTTAATAACAAGTAATTTTCTCTTACAGTTGTTATTTATTAATATATAAATGTTTATCGAGCAAAATAGTATATTCTCAGTGCAAAACAGACGGGTTTTTATATGGTTCTGACAGAGTAATCGCAGTTTGAAGTGATCATGAGAGTGAGGGAGAAGAGTAACAAGCGAGATGATCGATGGTAACCGGGAGGTAAAAATAGGCGCAGACACTAGTATGGGGACGTTTTACGTCGTTTGGAGAGTAGCTATAAGTGTTCTGAACGGTTTCTGTAGCTAGAAGTACTCACCCGCCATCCTTCTTTTTTGTATTGCGTTGTTGGTTTGCGGAAGTGTAAGTACCGGCTGCGAAATATAATAATATATGTACTATAAAATGAATAGCTTATAGTTATCGTGGTGTGTGGTGTGAGTAGAGTTCAAAAAAGAAATTTAGGGGTGTGGATCCGAATTTATTTGGATAATTTTGGGGGGTCATTGTTTATAATGATTTAGGAACTGTGGGGTGTTTGATGGTAAAAGTTGTCATGATCAAAATCGATAAAAGGTTCATTGATTGGGCGAAGAGGAGCCCTCGTCAGTATTTTAGTCTCGTGGAAAGCGAAAAGATGGGTTTTTCTTAAGACTTTTTTGCAATCTGCTATGCTTCGACTTACCATATTCAACGAGAATGTAAAAATTTTTTATTAATAATCAACAATGATTATAATGTTTAAATTGTTCAGAAAAGTATGTGTAAAGTAGCATATTGCAAGTGCGTTGATGGGCGAGGTTTCCACTGTTCGCTCTGTTTCATACGAATCTGTGAAATGACAATAGCCAGTTTCTCTACCATGATTTAGCCATCCGTCCAATTAGAACACAGCGTGTCAATTTGTAATTCGTAACAAAAGAGGGTCCAACGACAATGATGACCCCTCAATGCTCACGGGTAAGGGGCTGTTTATTATTCACGTGAGAATCTCATCCCTAAACTTCAGTCATGTCCACCAATAACAACTAGTATTTCCATATAAGATTTGGGGGTATCAACAACAAATGTTGCCAAATATGGGACGATTGGGCGTTCACTGGCTAAATTCTATATACGGTAGGTGTGTTGTGAAGAACTGTACTGTAATATATATTAATATTAATATGCATTAAACTAAGTGGCGTTTAATTTCCTTTGTTGGAATAAATATTAATATGGTGTATTATAGTTTAAGAGTTAATTGTTTTCCGATTTGAATTTGCTTCAACACTTGAATAAGCTTGAGGAATTGGCCACGCGCTTAACGCAGAGTCGTCTGACAAGCGTTTGTCTCTATCTGGTTTGACATGGTGTCGTTTTATTATGTATTCACAAGTTTTGGTAATAAAACTAATTTAGAAAAGCAAATGTTGATTACCAGGGTGTTACCTAAAGTTTTGAGGTTTTTATTTGGTTAAATCGCAATCTGATATTTCGATTTTTCGTCGTCGGTTTCTCAAGAGTACACCTCATTTGACTGAGAGATAGCAGCTTTTCTCTTGACCCATCCGTTTGATTAGATCGATTAGTTGCAAAGTGTTACTATTGCTTTTGTTGCTGTGCTACAATAATCCAACACTCTTATAGCTTAAAAATGGTTCATGCGGTTACCGTATTGCTATAAACAACAATAATACAGCTAATGCCGAGTAAAGCCTGTTTGGTAACAAAAAAAGATCTAATCAATTATACAGTGCAACAAAAAGACCCCGAATTAAAATGTGCCTGGACAACTGCGTAAAATTGGTTTATCCCGTATGTTGTCTCAATGGGGAAATTGTGCTTTGAAACAAATAACATTTTGTTTATATTGTTCGACTTCTCCTGCTCCTTCCAGGGCTGAAATACTCTTACCCACTTGGTAAATTTCTCACTTGCACATTCCATTAAATCTGTGCAAAGTTTGTCATAAATGTCGACGATCAATGCCCCATTTCGTCTGTTTTCCCCTGAATAAATAGAGTAATATAAAGATTGACAAAACTATGTGGTGTCCTGACATGAATTACACAATAGCAATTATGGGAATAGATATAACTAATCGCAAATCAATCACACAAAATGCTTCTTATTCTTCAAATCGAACGTAATTATTCGCTATAAAAAAGATGCGATGCAGAATGTACGTAGAACCAATAAAATCATTGTACAATCGTAATTCTAGTAATTTCAATGATTATAGAAATATCCTAAATTTAAATAAGATTATGGCTCTTATTATTACATTTGAAAACGAAAAACCAGGGAAGGATTACAATAACGATGAACCAGAAAAGACAGGTCGATATACTTGTGATGATTAAAAAAAAAGATGTGAAACTAACTTTCTCTCAATGAATTAGAGAATGTAATTGTTCGGAGAACTGACAAAACATTCATCCTTCCTTCACCCCTAGTTACTAATCAGACTACGAATATAAGTTAAAATATTCCAATAATTTATCCGACTTGATAACAAAAATCGCGTTCGATAATCATAAATAATGATTTCAAACCCAACACACATCATCGTATCGGCTTGCTTTCGTTCGCCAGATTCAATGTCGATGGTAATTGATATTATTCGATTCACATATGAAGAACGTTGTATGTATCACTGTCATACAAAAAATCGTATAACACATCCGACCGAATAACGTTTATTGTCATTTGCAAAAGGTCTGCACAACAGCTGTCGTTTATAAAAAATAGTATGCATTATGCTAAATTATCTTCAACGACTCGCAAAACAATAAGAAATAAACTATTCATGAAGATAATTGTAACATTCGATAAAGCGTACGTACAGTATATTATTGACAAATTATGAACATTTGTATAATTGTTTGATAACCCATCAGGCAATAGACAGTACATGACGACGGTAATCGCTTATATCTGCAGATCTGTTCCGTATTAGATCGACTAGTTGGCTGTATGCACTTCTTGAGCCCATGTTGTCAAGTCTTAAATAGCATAAATTGAGTGAATTTTGCAGCCTCACCAATAGAAGATTTAGCTAACGTATTTAGTAACTCAATGCGTTTTTTTTACAATGATATGCCGAGCGTAAAATTGTCTCGCACCAATAAAAAGGATTATCACTAGCGCATTTAGTAACGCAAGCAGTCTTTCACAATGTATGCCGAGCCACGTTTGTCACGCCATTTTAATGCTATCGTATTTTTATTCAATTGCGTTAATAGAAAAATTATTGCTTTGCATAGATTGTTATGGTCCGCAATGGTTTATACGTTACGTAGGCGTGTTGCGAACATGGGATGTCTACTGAATTTAGGCCGCACCACCACCTTTACTTTGATGGTTGCGTCAATTAAAAGTCTGAGCGATTTAACCATTACTAGCGCACGTGCGATCTTCATATCTTAATATAGAGATCATCCGACTCTCTTGATTTAGGCAAGTAACTTTATAAAACCTGTCTTAAATATACTCATTCTCTCGAAAGGAAATATAAACTTCATCTTCGTGGCCATCGTTATTAATCACTAATAACTCAACAATGAAGAATTCTATGCTTATAAATTTACACTTTCTACTTGTATGTAAATTTGACACGATACCTTTTTAATCCACGAAAAGCTACACAGTGCGTTATATATCAAATTCTTAGTCAATCGAGAAATGATGTAATTTCCTAACTACTTATGTACGCATGTAACAGATTATGGTCCGACATTGTGAATATACTTTGAATTAGTTAGTGGTAAATTTTTTAGATAGCATTAAAACATATCATTGTAAGAGACCATTTTGAGTCACTAAATACATCAGCTACAATTCTGCTATTGGTGAGGATGCAAAATTTACTCGATTAATGCTATTTAAGACGTATTAACATGAGTTTAAGCTTAATACTAATTCCAAGTGCGTTTGTCAACTAATCACGTTAAGTCAGTTGGCTGTCCACCCAATATTATCCAATCTTTGTCTCATACTGAATGAGGCGGAACTAATGGCCGTGCAGGTAGATTGTCATCAGCTGGTGCGGTCTTCGAATGGTCTGGTAACATCGATAGCGCGTATTTGATTATTAGTCATGCGTTAATAGCATGAAGATTTGCTACGCCAGTATTTGCTGTAATGCTTTCATACTAATCTTTCGCATCGTCTTCAAGGCAATTTTCAAAATTCTCATTCGTATATTATGTCCCGCACCTGGATCATAATTAGTGCATTCACATCACCGGCAAAAATTTCTAATAAAAATCTTCTGGATCTGTTAATCCTCGCGAAACTTTCATATCCCGCCATGTTTCGATTATTATTTTGATTATATTATTTTGTAAATCTAAAATTTTCTGATTTAAAACAATTATATATCTTTTAATTCAAATTAGCATCGCAAATTAATCTTGCTCTCAGTTTCCACTTGTTATATTTGTTGTGTTTAGCTTCCATTTTGCATATTTCCCATATAGTCTTGTACGGCCGAGGAGAGTGAAATTTTTAGATAATAGCACTACACATCGGGTTTTATTTTTATCAAATCGACTCTCCAGAAAACATGCAATAACATTTCATCTCTATATTTTTCTTCATATACACCCGTATATTTGCATTGGTTCTCCACAATGCCCGATGATCGAGCGTAGCTTTATTCGCTCTTTCTATTTCTTGTGCCAGCCGTTGATTTAGTTTGCAATCGTATTTTGATATCGTCGAATTGTAGATGTGACATTATTACGTAAGCCCCGTAATTGTCTTCTAAATTATTTATTACATCCTGGGGTTGATTATCATTAATGCATTCAAGGCTCGTCAAATGATGTTTTCTTCCAGTTAATGTAGAAAAGTGTTCCCTGATCAATTGGCATAGACTTTCAAAACTATTAAGAGTATTATCATGGATTCTCATTTCTCTTTGATTAGGTAATAATTTTTTGCGCCATGTTAATTCGTTAATTTTTTTTCTCAAGACCGGTAATTTTCTCTTCGTACTCAACTAATTGATTATTTTTGCTGTCAATAACCGTTTCGCTTGCTTTAATTTCCTTGAGAGCTGATCGCAATTGTTTACGCAGATTCGACCGACATTCGATTTTTTAAACCATCAATAGATTAGAGATAGTAGAATTCTGTCGAGTCAACTCTCGGTCACATTTTTCTAGGTCTCGCATAAGCTGGTAAATTTTCTTCTCATTGGTACGATTAATTTTTATCTCGCGATTTAATTCATTCCGTAGCTCTATATTTGTTTCCGCAAGTTGTATAAATGCCGGGTCTATGGCTTTTCTTTGTAAGAACGCGCGTTTGTTTTTCCATTGTATATTTACGAGAAAAATGTCACTGGAGTGGCATAGAAAATCAGAGACATGCAATCGATCCACAATGATTTATGGTTATCAACTTTTAATTTGCACATGTTATATTAGTAAATTCACTTTAACAGGCGTTCAGCAAAAGACGTCCGTCAAATTACTCAAATCTTGTCATGTTTTATTGAAAAAAATGGGTTGAAAAAATGAAGTATTTTATGAGTACAAATATTATTTCCTATCGCCATTGTTCTGTAAAATAATTTACATATCCATCTATGGAAAATAAATAAAAAAGTACCCAGTCTGTCTGGAAAAAACTAAATTCGAAACCCTTCTATAATTAAAAATATTCCCTCAACTTCCTAAAAATATGTTTTGCAGCTAACTGGAAAAAAAAACTTGGATTACTGGCAGGAAATAATAGAATAATTTCATTGATACTTTGCTCTTTCCTCCTCCCAATATTACGGGGGGTAATTTACATCCTAAATTCAATTTCCTTTCGACACAATTTACAGAATAGTGTCCGACTATTTATTCAATAGAAAATAATACAACAAACTGCAAAATCTCTCACGTTAACGTAATGATTAAGTAACTACCAATGCTTAATCGCAAGATAACACTATACCAACACGACTCACTGTGTTTGTATAAAAAAGAGCGAGAGCTACAACTTAACGAGTCTACTTATCGGAATCGGATCTTATTCATTGCAGTATTGAAGACGATGTTGGAATCACGGATACGCGAATACAAAATGTAAATACAATAATTTATTATTTGCTACTTACAATCATAATGTTGCCATAAGGTCATGCTTAACATGACAACTCTATCATACAACTCCCCCTATTAAAAATCAACCAAACTAATTTACTTATTCCTTACCTTCAGACCAGACATACTCCTCTGTACGTTTATATCCATATTTAGCCACAAATTCATGAACTCCATCAGGACCGCGAGATCCGTACGGATATGGGATGGGAGCCACCTTTTTCTTTTCGATAGTGTGTAACAAAGGTGTAAAAATCTTCCAAGCAGCGTCTAATTCGTCATTACGTACAAAGTTGGAATGGTCTCCCTTGAGGACATCGAGGATTAAAGCCTCGTATGCATCAGGAATCTTCAGATCAGAGAAACGGCGTTTGTATGTAAGGTCTAGTTCAGATATGACTGTGTCCATGGAGAGACCGGGTTGTTTATTTACGAATTTCATGTACATGGCCTCATTAGGTTGAACTCTGATGACAAGTTCGTTACGAGGGGCACCACGGAAAACGTTTCCAGGAACATCTTGGAACTGAATACGAATTTCAGTCTTTTGTTCACTTAACGCTGTCAAGTAAAAATAAAATTGCACGTGAATGGAATGCAACCGGATGCGATGGTTTGATAACAATTACAATATAATTATAAATTTGCCGTTCTATAGTTAGAGAGACATACCTTTTCCGCATTTAAGAATAAATGGAACACCTTCCCAACGTTCATTATTAATCCAGAGAACAGCGGCGGCATATGTTGGGCAATTACTGCCTGGTGGAACAGTACTGTCTTCTAAATATCCTGGCTTGGTATTGTCTTCCGATCTGGTATATTGACCTAGCAAAGTCTCCTCAATCTTGACGGGAGGAATGGCACGAAGGACGCGTACCTATTAATAAAACGAACCGTCAATAAAGAATCTCGCTAGCGATTGACAAGTTGATCTCGGTCTGAGCAAGCAAGCAAGCAACAACAAACCTTCTCGTCGCGAACGTCCTCCGCATCCAGTGATACAGGACGCTGCATGGCAACAATACTCAGTATCTGAAGTATGTCTGTGGGATGGTTTAAAGTGAGCGTCATTGAAAGTGTGGATGCCTTACGTAATCAAGATACCGTAACACTTACGATTTTGCATTACGTCACGAATAATACCAAATTCGTCGAAATATCCACCGCGACCCTCAGTTCCAATCTTCTCTTTGAAAGTGATTTGTACATTGGAAATACATTGACGATTCCAGACAGCCCCAAAGAAGACATTCGCAAATCGAATAGTCAACAAATTCTTGACCATTTCTTTACCAAGATAGTGATCGATACGATAAACCTATTAACACACGACAAGGTAATGTCAGCACGATGGTTATTATGTTTCATTAGCGTGTTTCCTAAAGAATTGTTTCGATTACCTCCTCCTCCTTCCATAATGGCGCTAGCGCACGGTGTAATTCACGTGAGCTCTCCAAATCATGTCCGAATGGTTTCTCAACAATTAGACGATTGAATCCAGACCTAGAGTAGGCGGTAAGTTTCACGCCTCTGGCAACGGGCACAAACACACTAGGGGGTAGTGCCATATAAAACACGCGATTTTTACTCCCCTTGGCATCGCGTTCCACTTCCGCGATCGCAGTTTCTAGTCGCTGATAACCCTCAACTTTGTCATACGGGCCCGAGACGTATGTGCATAATCGTTTGAATTCTGCGAGTTTTTGCGCATCGATGGGAGCTTTTATGTATGCAGATATTCGCTCACGGAAATCCTCCAATTCAAGTTTGGAACGAGCATACCCGATTATATGCGTTCTCTCTGGCAAAAAGCCCATGCGATATAGGCCAAAAAGGGCCGGATACGTCTTCTTCTTGGCAAGGTCGCCAGAGGCCCCAAGAACTGTTTTGATCAGAAGCGTAAGATCATCAACACATGATCGTGTATGACGGACGAATGTGTTTTACGTTCAATTGCCCGTTTTACATACCGATGACAGTAATAATTCCGTCTGGTTGTTTAGATTTATTTGCCATTGTTAAAATAATGGGATTAGGTCGGTTCGTAGAATTTGTTCGAGTGATCCCAGATGGGAGATACCAAGATCTTCTATGGGCGATTATTTATAAAGAATTCTCATGTATGTTGCACGAAATGATGATTAATGAACGCATTATGAAAACTGAATATGAAGTAGGTATGACAAAATAATATGATACAAATTCATAGAAAGTTTTATCCCGATCAATCAATCAATAGACCAAACATTAACATCATTTGTTAGTAAGCACATTTATGTATGCATTTAACAATTCAACGCTGAAACTGTGAAACGCGTGGAGGTGTGTTAAAATCGACTGTCGAACGCCAAATAATTACTCAGTTGCATTTGATACACCAAGGTAAAACGCAATCAAACAAGGAACTAAGAATTAATTGGTAGAGATAAGCGATCGCCTCATGTTCATATAGTTTATTTGGGATAAGCTCTTCCTCTCTCTTTGCTGCCCATTTACGACATTCTCACACACACGCCATCCAATCACAGAATTCTTCCTTCAATCGAAAAAGATCGTCATGTCATGCATCAGCTGAAATTTTCGTAAAGAGAGAGATCAATTTTACAATGCACAAATGTTGCCACACAACCGATAGCCCCCGCTATCAAAACTTTCGATATTTGCAATTCCCGCAATTCCCGCAATCCCCGTGTGAGAAATAGAATAGCCCATTACTACTACACTTGTTCTTCATATACTCACATTGTCCTCATAACACTTCTCTCTCGTCGCATTCCGATAAAAATCTTTGTCCATTCGCACACAGTACTAGAATAGCATTTGTTAATTCGACAAGAAATGTCGCGTCGACGTAAACAGAACAAATCTGCTTCTGACGACGACCTGTCTCACTTTGATGACGACGCTTATCAGAGCGATGCCAGTACTGCAACAACAGCGACTATTGCGTCGACGGCATATCAACAATATTCCAATTCCCGCCCTGTTCGGCAGAATCTGACGTCTCATCCCAACTCGGTTCATTTTACGATTCCCAACAGACCTACCCGAGTCGGGATTAATCAGGATAGTCAGGCAAATCAGTCTGATGAGGCAAAGAACGAGGATCAAGCTGATGAACAGAATGCGGGCGAAACGTTCTTTCTCGGACGGAAATATCTCTTAACACGCAAGCGTGTAGTGTTCTCGGCTGGGTTGATACTTGGCTTGATCATTGCATGGATGTCTATGGAACCTACAACCGTTAATCAATTCTCAACAATATTTCAGGATTTGGATCTGAGCAGCATTCTACCCGCTAATATACTAGTCGATGAGATAATAGGAAATATGACAATGTTTTTGAAACCAAATATTCTTGCTGATACCGAATTCATGCCTGGAATGCAATTGGCTGAAGCAGGAATAAGTGCAGAGTTTCCGGTAGTATTAATACCAGGGATTGTATCCACTGTAAGTATAGTATGAGATGGGGAGAAAAGTATATGTATAACGAGTGTGTTTTCTTGTTTCATGTGTGACTTACTCTAATCGTCATCACGACTAGGGATTGGAAAGTTGGAGCACGGCAACCTGTTCCCAAAAGTACTTTAGAAGACGAATGTGGGGGACAACGAGTAAGTAACTCGGAGAACTCGTAGATTATTTATTCTTGTTATTATTAGCTATATTTGGAATTCTATCAATTGTATTAATTTACTTGCACATCTTCATAAAAGCAATGTTTAGGGCAGTTTTGTTGGACAAAGAATGCTGGACACATCATATGAAGCTCGATGCCGTGACCGGACTCGATCCACCCGACGTCAAATTACGAGCTGCTCAAGGTTGACAAAGATGGGCGAGATGCTCGTCATGGGGGTGAGGAGGAGTATGAGGATAGAAGTAGTATCAAGTTTTTTAGTGGCTGTCACCAGCTATCATATCATACCCACACCTTTCCTTTAACCCTCATTGCATTAACTGATTATACATATGCTTAATTTTACAGGTCTTGATGCCGCAGATTATTTGTTCCCTGGGTAAGCAATGTGAAGAATGTTTGATCCTGTATTAATCAACAATAGCTAGCGAACGAACACTTTATCCTAAATTAACTCTAATATTCTTATTCTCTTTGGGTATAAAGCTATTGGGTTTGGGGTGAGATATAATTATCAGCTTATTCGATCTATTTTATGCAATACTCGTTTAATGAACAATGTTGAATTAATTTTATCGTCATGTCTCATGCTTTTTTCGATCACACAGGAAAGATGATTCAGAATTTTGCAGCAATTGGATACGATTCCAATAATATGAACTTGGCGGCATACGATTGGCGGCTATCTTTTTATAACCTTGAAGTGCGTGACAAATATTTCTCTAAACTGAAATCAACGCTTGAACTTGCAAAAAATAGTGATGGAAAGAAGAGCGTGCTTGTTAGTCATTCTATGGGTAAGTATAAGAGAAAAGCTATACAATGAGATTATCAGAACAGTGTCATAGAAATTAACAGAAAAATGATCGTATTAGGTTCGATGGTCACTTTGTATTTCTTCAAATGGGTAGAATCCTCGTTGGGCGGAAATGGTGGACCCAATTGGGTTAATGACCATGTTGAGGCATTTGTCAACATCGGCGGGCCCTTGTTGGGGCTGCCTAAGGCGTTATCAGCTCTTTTATCAGGTGAAGATTTATAATACAATACCACTTTATAATTCGGGGTATTTAAATTATATGTTTTTTTTTTTCAAGGTGAAATGCGGGACACGGTAGAGCTTGGTGCGTTTGGTATCTACGTTCTTGAACGCTTCTTTTCTCGTCGCGAGCGCGCAGAAATTTTCCGCACCTGGGGTGGTCTTTCCTCAATGCTCCCTAAAGGCGGTGAAGGCATATGGGGCAATACAACCCATGCGCCTGATGATCGCTCTTATGGTTCTCGCTCAGAATCCTATGGTCCCATGCTCACATTCCGCTCTGTTCCGCGTAACAGTAACAACAGCAAATCGAGTGAGAACAAAAGCGGGCCGCAATTGGTACATAAACATACGTGCAATAGTGGAGTTACGTTTTTGAAACAGAACACGGATAAACTATTTAATGACATGTTGGCAAGAAATTATAGCTTTGGCGTTGCTACACAAAAAAGTGAGTTTAGAGAAGCTTGGGATCATACCAAATGGACAAATCCACTAGAATCCACTTTGCCATATGCACCTGATATGAAGATATATTGTCTTTATGGATGGGGAAAGGAAACAGAACGCAGATATTATTATTCGCACGAGAATGATGGTGATGAGAACGGTGACTGTGAGGAATGTGCGACTGAAGCTGTTGACGACGACGACAACGAGAAAAAACACAGAATCAAAGAGGGTTTGGAGGTCTTGAGAAATATCTTTATAGACAGTTCCATTAATGTTGATACCGAAGGCTTGAAAAGCGGAGTGCACAATGGAGAAGGGTGAGTTTATCACAACTAGAGATAATGAGTATAGCTGGATAACATGTGCGAAAAGTTCCGTTTGAAATTGATCTACTGTATTTCATGCAGAGATGGAACAGTGCCTTTAATATCTCTGGGTTACATGTGTGTCAAAGGATGGAAGGACAGTCTTTACAATCCTGCCGGCATTAAAGTAATCACGCGAGAGTATTATCACGAAACAGCAACATTCGATCTCCGAGGAGGGTCGAAAACGGCTGATCATGTGGATATACTTGGAAATTATGCTGTAACGGTGAGTACATCCAATATTAGATATGAACGCCAACTAGCCGTTTGATATCAGTCGACTACTGGTCATGATGTCAACTATTGCGTATTGACAAATTAACTTTCTACCCTTGTTACATGTTAATAGGAGGACGTGCTCAAAGTTGCATCAGGCGCCGGGGATAGGTTAACCGATCGATTCCACTCTAATATACTTGAATATGCAGAGAGGGTAGAACTATCATGATTAGGATTTCGGAATATACAATATTCATAGCTGAAATAAAGAAGGATACAAAGAGGAACATTGAGAGCTAGCGCACAAAAGACTAAAGAAGAAGAAAAAAAAACGCTTGGTTCAAATGCAGTTGATATGGCAAAGATCTTTAAGTGCTGTTAGAATGATTGCGTGGGAATAGTTGAGCAAACAGATAGTCACCTGTAGTTTGTTTTCTTTTCATGCTCTTGAACTTAATCTCGTATGGAAGGACTTTGGATGTTAGATGAAATAAAATTCCAATGCACAATAGACTGACAAGTTTCTGGTGCCATGCAACATGCTCATTAAAATTCAAATGATCCATTTTATTATATATTGGTAAAAATTGTAATTTGCGATCGAAATCATAAACACCTACATCAACTCTTTTGATTAGATATGACATCGGCCACTCTGCAGATATATTCCATATATCAGACCTTTTTGAAATCAGTCTCCACCCAATAACCACGCCTTCTTCTTCATCTCTTTCTTTTCTTTCCTTTTCTGCCTAAGCAAATTCAGCTCCCTCTTACTCAATTTCTTTTCCTTTTGTTCTCCCTTTAATCTCTTTCGTCCTCGTTCTTCAGCATATTGCTCATAATTAAAGAAAAACGACATTTGACGCATTGCCTTGGCATCAGCAGAAAAGCGTTCAGGGTTTAGCGTTGGGTCTCTTTGGAAACGACCAGTACGAGCATTAAAGCGGGCACTTGCTGTGTAATTTGGTGTATGTGTAGTTACGGAAGAAGAAGAAGGTGGGAGTGGCGGAGGGTAGGATGGAAGTGGCGGGGGATAAGACGGAAGTGGTGGAGCCGAGTCTATCGGAAATGTGGTTGAAGAATCGGTTGACGTAGATGTGTTATTCTCATTAGATTGTTCTTTGGATTTTCCATCGAGCTTTACTTTTATTTCGGTGTCAATCTTATCCAGCAGTGAGTCCAGTGGATTTACCTCTTCTGCTCTGTCCGTTGCCTCAAACCCCGTCGTCTCTCCTGAATACCAGTAATTCGGATAATAGTGTTGGTAGTTATAATCTTGCGTGTCGTCGTCGTCCATTAGCGATTATAGTAGTGACAATGTGATGGCGAGAAAAATGTGCTAACACGTGATTATTGAGGCCTGACAATTTATTATCATATATTAATATGGGTAACCACATGATGATCATTTGATAATCATTAGCGAATCTTAGTTCTTTTTGATTGTTATTATTATAATTCCTTGCTTAAATGCACAAGTCATTGCTTCTGATATTAATAAATTTGACACACTGACCTAGACAGTGTTTGCTATATGATAGTGCCAGATGTTTGATCGATTAAAATTAGGTTACGAAAATTAAAATGATTGCTTGCAACAGTTCGAGTCCAGCATATGGCTTTACAGTCAATTTTTTGCGCAACCTCATACAGGGAGTTCTTCACCATATTTATTTTAAAACGAAGTATGGTGCAGGACGTCTATACTCGACAATCACGTGATTTGTTTCAATTTTAAAGCCCTATAACTTTTTACACAGACATTATTTTTAAGATTGAACCGGTAACTTTGTAGAGCTTACTGTGAAGAACAAAAGTACCAGTCAGATTTTAAAAATAATATCTGTAAAAAGTTGAAGGGGTTTAAAGATGCCTAAGTAATTCGAATGGTCCGTACCATATTTAGTTCGATCTACCAATTTTAACCAATTATATGCTACTAATACGTTGTTTCAATTTCGATCAAAAGTTATGGATTTTAAAACCCTATAACTTTTTACACAGATATTATTTTTAAAATTTGACCGGTAACTTTGTAGAGCTTACTGTGGAGAACAAAAGTACCAGTCAGATTTTAAAAATAATATCTGTGTAAAAAGTTGAAGGAGTTTAAAGATGCCTAATATGTGATTGTCGAGTATAGATTTCCTGCACCATAGAAAATGATTAAAGAGCAATTGAATGCAGTTATTAAAGACAATTAACAGCCTTTCCACGTAACAGAACACGACCAGCGGCCTCATCAGCAATTTCCGACAATGTAGGAATTGAATTGATTACTTCCTTTTCTCAATATATTTTATACTAATCGACATCATTTCAGCAAGAACTTGATTTCTTTTTTTCGTTCCGTTCCGTTTATTATTTGAGGTTACATATTTTTTTATCACCGCCACGTATTTAGGTTATGCTGTTACTTTGATTTAAAAATGTTTGAATTATTGCAGAATATGTTTCGCTATTTTTGTCCTTCAACATTATCTTAGACGGTTCATAGTCATGCCGACGACGTATTGTATAATTGTTTTTGTCATCAATCTTAGTCGCGACGGTCTTGTTACATGAGGGAAATCAGTCATTCCACTGAATAATCTATGATGTAATGACACTCTGAGTAAATCTATGCCTTTTTTGGTTCGGGTGAACCAATTCGACAAATTTGGAACAAAGTTCATTAATAATCGCAGCAAGACAGTCTTTTCTTTACTTTCGGGAATATACAGGATGACGATCATATTTTAACATACAATTTCGTTATTATTATACTTATTAGCATTAGTATATATTTTGACATACAAGATGCGCCACTAAATTTATACAATTCCAGATTAATTGAAAAATCGGAGCCTTTCTGACAATATTAACTCAACAGAGGTAAAGTAAAATGTCTTGAAACGATCCGAAACGATTTGCATTAGTAAAAAAACTATTTATGTACTGTACAACTTGAAATCAATTAAATTTGCGTTAGTACTAATACTAAGGGGATCGCCCCCGCTAAACGACATATTGCAGAATGATAAACATTCTAAACCATTACTGCCTTTCCGAGATGGACCGGTCATTCGTTTTGCCCAAAATCCATGTGTTTGTATTCCCTCACCATTTGACTCTGAAGCCAATCGATTGTATTTTCTGGATTGTGAACTATTTACATACCGATCACTAGTCAGGTTTCGGACTGCTGCGGAGATTGGTGTTCGATGAGAGTAAGCGGAAAACATTCATACGATCTTAAATTAGGATAATAATAAGTACGCTAACGTCATTACGTCTGCATAGTAATTAATGAAGATTGAAATTTTACGAATTGGTGATATCTTCCGTTACTAGTTCATCACGTATAACCGAACTTGGAACTTTAAACAATCAAGTTCCATGGTTTGTGGAAATAATAGTCCCGTTTGTTCGTTAATAACTCGGGTTATTAATGTTGATATTGTAAAAACGGCATTAAGGATTTTGCGATCGAGATTTGTAACCAAGCATTGATTATGTCAATATCGAACAATACTATTTGTAGATCGGTAAAAAGAGTCTGATTTCTGATAGAGAAAATAATTCGGGGAGCTAACAAAACAAGACCGCCGTAATACATATCCGAATAGAAGACACAGCCACCAATAAAGGCGCTTCGCATAGCCGAATAGACTATTGTTTCGTCACTTGATAATCAAACCGAACTTGAAGACCAATACCAATTTCATTTTTTCTAAGTCAATCAGACGCTCACGTTTATACTTACTTACTATTATCAATTAATATCCCTTAACAGAGAGTAAATAGTAGGACAGGCAGTCGAAAGAATAAAGCACAAGATTTCCTTAAATCGTTGTATATAATAAACATTATTTAAATGAATCATAAATCATCAGAGGCGACAATCAAAATGTTTGTAAATCATCACAGTTTGTGAATGATGTCAGAAAAAGACTAATTTCAAGATCCTAAAAGGGTTAACCAATAGTTTAATTCCCGAACAAAGTTAGTCGTCAAAAAACAAAGCAAATGGTCGATTCAACCAATGACGAATTTTTGCAGCCATGGAGTAAAAATACACCGCGGGCCGATCAATGGCCGTAGTAATTAATTTCTCCAGTCGCAATTGATTCGAGTATAACATGTGCGAAAAATCAGATGTAAATTCTTGTGTTTGAGGTTCAGGGTTTACCCGATTAGTCAGTCTCTCTTTGGTTCCGTGCAAAGTTATTTGCCCTAAAAAGTCAAAACTGTTGGCCCGAGATCTGCAAAAACTGTAAATTAGAAATACTATAAATACAACGCGCACTGGATCCCAAGTGCAATCGCTTATACGTAGCAAGCAAAGAGCGACGTTAAATCAAGGACTACAACTACCATTAAATTTTTTTATAATTAGCGAGCATTTGTGTGTTAAAATCCTAAATTCGACTTTTATTCACCAACCGATAAAATTTTACTTGAAAAAGAAAATCACCCGAAGAATTGAAAATGACGTTCAATATGACGGAAAAAGGTGTACATACCGAAGAGAAAGAAGCAAAAGTCTCATTTATTCAGTTATTCCGTTTTGCAACTACTACCGATAAAATATTAATAGCTCTTGGCAGCATCGGTGCTGCAGCGAACGGAGCTGCGCTACCCTTAATGACCATCGCTTTTGGTGGAATAATTACAGCATTCGGCGTGTTTTCTATTGGAGTCACTCAAACTACCGATAAAGAACAGCTTGATGCGTTAGGAGATCAATTGAAAGACACAGTTAGGGACAAATTGTATTATTTTATTGGTCTCGGCGCTGCTACTTTTATATTAAGCTATTTGCAAATGGCATTTTGGATGGTTGCTGGCGAGAACCAAGCAAAGAGAATCAGAGAAAAATACTATGCAGCGATTATGCGACAAGACATTGCTTTTTTCGACGCTATCAGCACTGGGAATGTAACTAGCCGTATTTCCGGAGATATATCATTACTACAGGAAGGCATTGCCGAAAAAGTCGGATTAATTATTCAATATATTACAACCTTTATTGCCGGATTCGTTATAGCATACACCAAACAATGGAAATTATCGCTTGTTCTAACCGCCGCGCTCCCATTACTCGTTGCTGCCGCGGGCCTAATGTCTAAAATTCTAGCCGCAGCAAGTAAGGATAGTCAAGATGCCTACGCCGCCGCTGGTGCTGTTGCCGAACAAGCATTCTCCAGCATTAGGACTGTCGCAGCGTTTGGTGGAGAAGAACGTGAAACTCAGCGATACGTTAGTAAACTAGACAAGGCTTATCAAGTTGGGAAGAAAAGAGCGTTAGTTAACGGTATCGGCATGGGTTCAATTATGTTTACGATATTCGGAACTTATGGTTTGGCATTTTGGTATGGTGCTACTCTCATAGTTAACAACGAAACGAATGGTGGAACAGTGCTGAACGTATTCTTTGCCATTATTATCGGTGCTATTCAACTGGGACATGCCGCCCCTAATTTCGCTGCTATCGGACACGCTCTTGGTGCCGCCGCCAAATTGTACGAGGTGATCGACCGTGTTCCCAAGATCGATTCCGAATCCACTGAAGGAATGAAATTGGCCAAAGCGAACGTGGTTGGAAAGATAGAATTTAAGAACGTCGATTTTCACTATCCCCAAAGACCAGACGTTCCGATACTGAAGAATTTCAATTTAACAATACAACCCGGTCAAACCGTCGCACTCGTTGGAAGTTCGGGAAGTGGAAAGAGCACCATTGTTAGTCTGTTGGAACGCTTTTATGATCCAATAAACGGGCAAGTATATCTCGATGGGGTGGACATAAGAAATATCAACATTAAATCGCTTAGAAGTCAAATCGGTCTTGTGGGACAGGAACCAGTTTTATTCCCAACGAGCATCGCCCAGAACATCGAATGGGGTGCCATACCCGACGAAAAGGGACCTACAATGGATGAGATAATTGAAGCGTGTAGGAAGGCCAACGCACACGAATTTATCGAAGAATTGTCTGACAAGTACGATACAGATGTTGGCGAAAAGGGCTCTCTTCTCTCCGGTGGGCAAAAACAACGCATTGCTATTGCTAGAGCATTAATAAAAGATCCACGAATTCTTCTTCTGGATGAAGCCACTTCTGCATTAGATACTGAATCCGAACGGTTGGTTCAAACCGCTCTCGACGCTGCTGCTACAAACAGGACGACTGTGGTTGTTGCTCACCGATTATCAACAATTAAAAACGCCGATTTGATTGTTGTCATGAACAAGGGTGAAATAATCGAAATGGGAAAACACGACGAGTTGATTTCCAAGGAGGGCGTCTATTATAGTCTGGTCAAAGCTCAAGAGCTAAAGACGAAGAAAAATGCCGAAAAAGAAGAAGAAAATACCGAAGATGATTCTTCATCCACTGACCAATCGGACGATATTACTGTTGACATGAACGAACCAAAATCGCGCGAAATGATGAGAAGAATGTCCACGAAAGCATCAGTTTCCAAGTCGTATAAATCTCGACAAGAAATCGAAGAGGAAGCAATCGAAAAAAGCAAAAACAAAAAGACGCCTCTCGGTCGTATCTTCCGATTGAACCGACCAGAGGCTGGTATTATGGCTATCGGTGCTGTTGGTTCTATTATAAATGGAGCAATAATGCCGCTATTCTCTCTCGTGTTTTCTACCATCCTCAATATATTTTCTCACGTTGACGACCTTCATAAAATGCAACACGACGCTAATTTCTGGGCTGGCATGTTTGTTGTGTTGGCGGGAACAGCATTCCTTGCTAACACCGCGCAACAAGGTCTATTCATACTATCCGGCGAACGTCTAACTCGAAGATTGCGTAGGCTTACGTTTACAGCTCTCATTAAACAAGAGATTGGTTTCTTTGATGATGAAAATAATGCAACTGGAATACTCACCTCGAAGTTGGCTGTCGATGCATCTCGGGTAGAAGGCCTTACCGGTAGTCTTATGGGCACTATTCTTTCGACCGTCTCTAGCATAGTGAGTGGACTAGCAATTGCGCTGTCTGCTGGATGGAAGCTGGCCCTAGTCGTCATAGCGGCATCGCCTGCTATAGTTGCATCCGGCGCGTTGCAAATGAAGTCGTTGGCGGGATACGGAAACCAGACACGTAAGGCGTACGATAAATCGGGACAAGTGGTACAGCAGAGCGTGTCTAACATGAGAACCATCGCTGCATTGACAAGAGAAGAAACATTCAAGGATTTATATAACAGAGCCATTTTGGAACCACATAGGATAGCAGTGAAGGGTAATTACATAAGCTCTCTTGGATTTGGATTGTCTCAAGGTCTCTTGTTTTTCGTATGGGCTCTTGCGTTCTGGTACGGAAGTCGACTCGTGAGCAGTCTTGAATACACACAGTCGCAGATGTTGCGCGTATTGTTTGCGGTAGTGTTCTCGGCAATGTCGCTTGGACAGATGTCTTCGTTTGCCCCAAGTTCAGCGAAAGCCAAGGTGGCTGCTATCAACGTGTTGGAGATTCTAGATCGTAAAAGTCTTATTGACGCGTCAGATGTTGAGGGCAAAGAAATGCCTGCTCCTATTACCGGTACATCGTCTATCTCGAATGCCGTGTTCAACTACCCAGCTAGACCGGATGTGCCTATATTGAGAGGATTAAATATAGATATATTGGCAGGAAAAACCATCGCTCTCGTTGGTCCATCTGGTAGCGGAAAAAGCTCGACCGTGTCGCTATTGTTGAGGTTCTATGACGTCTTATCAGGAAGCGTAAACGTGGAAGGTGTCGATGTGAAAGATATGAATTTACAATATCTTAGATCGAATATAGCATTAGTAGGACAAGAACCGGTATTGTTCGACTTGACTATTGGCGAAAATATAGCTTACGGAAAAGAAGGATGCAGTCAAGAGGAGATAGAGCAAGCAGCAAAAGCAGCCAATATTCATAACTTCATAATGGGTCTTCCACTCAAGTACGATACACGAGTCGGTGAGAAGGGCACACAATTGTCAGGAGGACAGAAGCAGCGTATAGCTATCGCACGTGCATTGATTCGTCACCCAAAGATTCTTCTTCTAGACGAGGCTACGTCTGCACTAGATAGTGAGAGCGAGAAAGTTGTGCAGGATGCGCTCGACAAGGCATCAACTGGACGTACTACCATCACGATTGCCCACAGATTATCAACTATTCAAAATGCAGATTTAATATTAGTATTAAAGAAAGGAAAAGTGGTTGAGCAAGGTACACATCTACAATTAGTTGACATGAAAGGACTATATTACGATTTAGTTACCAAACAGGCATTAATAAATAAGGAAAGCACATAGAATTAGACTCGATACATGATAAACAATTGTATGTAATTATTGGCGATTAGCGCGTTAGAATTATAAATATAAATATTTATCATGACTTGTAAAATCTTTACATTTATTTAATTTAATCAAAAACGTCAATATGATCGATTGTTGAATCTTAATATCGTCGATTTAGCGATAACTTGTACATTAAACAATCTATTTTAATTACGAGCATTTCAACACATTGACAAAACTCTTGCCGCTTTATACGGAGAACAATATATAACAGCCTTTGAAAATGCCATAATTCTTTATAGAATTAGCATTTGTCGTGGAATGCAATAAATGCCATGGGTATGATATTACCGTTTTGGAAAATAAACACGTTAATTTTTCGTTTATGGAGAATTCGAACATGACTTGACCTTCTATGGATAACCAAATTTACTATTACCGACCGTTTTCAAGAAACTTACCCTTAACCGAATACTAAATTAGTCAGAAAAATAAAGACGCCGAATTAGCTAACGATCGAAGGAAACCCATTAAGTTAAAGACATCGCTAAAGTTTATGCAAGTAATCTTAAATATACAACGAACATAATCTGTAACTTATTCATTACTAGCATGCGCTTAAAATAAAATTTCGTTGGCAATCTTGTCACAAATAAAATTTAAAACCCAAAGTCAGATAATAAGCTTGATAGTTGGCAGTCCTTTTTCTAAAGACAGTGTGAACTCGTAAAATAACTTTTAACAGAATTTTTTTCGATCGAATTAATTTAAAAGCCTTTCATAAAAATAGTTACCAGATTACTGACCTTTCACTCTTCTGGTAGGACCTTAAGTCGCCAAATTTTGCTTTTTATAAACGACAAAAGACTAAAAGTTTGGATAGTTTATTAACTCGACTCGAATAAAAGAGATATGGCTATCTGTACATTATATCATTGATGGAGTAATATTAATTTAACATAATAATCAGTAATAAAATTTTCAAGTCAGTTAACTTATCGGCTCGTACTCGCTGTAGTATCAAATTCGGTCAGTTATATCAGCGCCTGTCAAAAGACTGAGACAGCGCGTATCTAAACACAATTTAGTTAGTATTCGCACGATATTAATTTTGAGGATTAAGCTTGTGTTGGTAATGAATTTTGTCTAATGGCGCGTAACCGCTGTTAAATATTATTGTTATTATTTCGGAAAAACTAAAATCTGAGAAAAACCGAGAGTATCAAGATGATGGATTGATGTATTAAAAAAGTACTATGTACCAGAAAACTAGACGTACTGGATTTTCTTCAGTATTGGCAAATAGGGTTCGTGTCATAACATAGACAATTACTTCGCAGACGTTATGTTTCATTAACAATTATTCACCGACAGTTATTTCGCAAACAGTTATAGTTGTTGAACACAGGTGTAAGTTACAGTCGATGCACAATTCTTTAATTCCTAATCTCGCAAATGATAAATCATTGTTGGCAAAATAAAAAAGTCTGTCGGTGAAATATAACGTCTGCAAAATGACTGTTGATGATTTATTCAACTGCTTGTTTTGCTTAGTCGTGACTTAAAATTTCTTTCACGAGTGAAAATAAAGCAATTCCTAATATTAAGCATAATTATAGCTATTAAGCATTATATGCAAATATTACCGGTAGTGAAAAAAAGGACTGATCGCATTGAGATAATCAGCTTTCTTTGGATTTGACAAATTATCTTGACTATTAAAATGACCAATCTTTTGTAATAACTCAATGTTTGAAAATTTCTTCGTACACAATTCAGTTTATGTGTATCTTTCTCAAGAACTTTTTAGCTGCTCTTTTGCAAGATACCCATGTTTCTATGCATTAGCTTTTGAAGCTGGAACTTTATAACACGTGGATTGACGATCAGATCATCAAGCACGTGTTTATTTATTCAGATGAAAATTCGGTAGATCTTGTGCTTATCGTTATCATTGTTGTTATCGTTATCGCCACTTATCAGCGTTATCCTATTTAAGATTATGTGATTGAAAAAAGCATTATTGTTGTATTTAGAAAGAGGGAAGGGGGTTAATCAATCTGACTACACATATTAATATGTATTAGTATATATGTTAAATATATACGGTATTGCAGGGATGGGGTACATGGAAAAATGACTCTCCGGATTTGCGTAGTACGTGTTGATCCGATCATGTGGAGATCGGCAACCCAATGCAAAAAATGGCAATTACCGATTGTGGGCCCTTACTATTATCTCGATTTTCCCCAATGTTCTGAAAAGCAAAGAGTAAAGTAAAATAAATAAAATAAAAGTTATGCGGTTAGTACTAACACGGCACGTACCACAAATAACCTCTTTGCTTCGAATTCCCAGATTAGAATGTATCAGTTTTGCATATTTGGAGAGTGTTCAAAAACCGAATTGAATGGCATATCATAGCATTGTGAGAGTCGGAAATTAAATCAACAGGCTCTCCGCCATTACAGTATTGTGTATGTATAAATAAATATAGTAAACAGAGACCACCACTGCACTGCCGCATACAACTAATGATGTTCGATAATGATGTTCGATGCATACATGAATATGCTGCAGTGCAAATAAATGGTAGTAAATGTAAACAGTTGCACCCGCCGCCCAGCCGCTTCTAAATAAACATTGGTGATGTCCGACTCATCGGAGTTTACTAGGAGTTTCCGCTTTGACGATCGTTTGACACACAATAATACATGGGTATCACCGTGACAGCAATTAATAACCCATTCCTACTGCCAAATTTGTATTCATTGGAAATAGATATCACCTTTGTCTGTTATCACAGCCATTCACTTTTGGTCGTACATTTAAAACGAAACTAGTTTTCCATTCTGGATTAAGAGTGCATGACTTGCTGACTGTTCAGTGTTTATGTTGCATAAAGATGTTCGACCGCTGGAACAGTGGAAGAGATCGTTTAAATCAAAATAGGTAACTTTTGGCAATCGAGTTGTAGATTATTATGATAAACATCACACCGACCCCCTTCGACTCTTTCCAAAAAAGATTATATGCAGTTTAATAAATCTTTCCTTCGTTCTTTTATTTATTCATTCAATACACCCCAACATTTTTAATATCCTCCTAAAATAGCTCTTTCCTTTTAAACCCAAAAAATTTTCCAAAATAAAATAAAGAGTTGCATAGCGTGCGTAACGACGTAACATATCATAAAAGTTAAAAGATTGTCATAATGAACTGGTCGACATCGACCTTAGAAAAGAGGGTGGTTTCCTATAGTCGTAATCTCAAACATACAAAAAATAGGAGGATGACTGATGATTTTGCAACGGAGTGATAGAAAATGCATACGACCGTTGAAGAGAATAAGTAAAAAAGATGAGAAGAAAAAAAAAGTCTATTCGGTGTTGCTTTTGTATCTCCTGTAACATGTATTAATCTATAGCAAAAAGGTGGAAGATTATGTGTGTGTTTGTATTTTGGGTCATCTATCGTTAGATTGATGTGATGATGAAAAGAAATAAAAAAGAGAGAATCAAGAGAAGAAAGAGAATGGTAAAAGTGAAAAGCTAATTCGTTTCCGGTTTGTTCATGGAATCAATTCCTCAACTGATCGCCTTTGAAAATGAAATAAATACAATATTATAAACATCATCAATCAAGCAAGCGGTGAGTGAGGAAAATCACCAAAAAATTGAAAAAAGACAGACTATTATAACTATCACACTGACTATATATTGCATAGTCTTGACAGTAATTCAGCATGTGATTTAACATGGCATTGAATATATCTCTTTCATATCCGATTACGATCCAACATTCATCTTGTAACTCTTCTCGTTTCTCTCTTCTCTTCACTCTCCCATCTTGATCAGAAGAGGGGGTGATTTCAGTGAAAACATATGATACAAAGAAAAGGATATGAATGTGGAACCCATCAAATTGTGTTATTCCCAAGTAAAGGAAAATGTTACAGGAATTTCGTATCGAAAAAAAAAAAACCGACACAATAGTCCAAAGTATAAACAAAAAGTAAAAAAACGAAGAAAGATGAGCAGAAAAAGAAGGTGAACGAACACTGTCAATACGAATATAATGCGAAAACGCGGAACCAAGAATGTTCAATTAGTTCCGCGTAACACAGTCGCCCCCCAAATAAGCTGACCTTTTTTTTTTTGATATATCACTCTTGATAAGAAATATCCAATAGTTCTATATATCTCATATTCACAATAATTTGACACTGTGTTTCGACAATCTCGTCAAGCATCCAATCCATTTTATGCCCAAAACATCGTATTCAAATTATATCCAACATACCCGCTACAAAAATCAATATTACAAAGTATTAACCAACAACACTCACAGCATACTCGATGACACAAAAAGTATACACGCAATAGGGATCGTTTGTATTTGTAATTTTCTTTCCCTTTCAGCATCCTCTCAACACCGTTGTTGGATTCATAACCTTCACTCCCTCTACCTCACCATCATATCTAACTTTCTTTACAGGTCTACCCAGTCGATGTACACGTAGATGTCTCCTCATGTTACTCTGTACAGAAAACTTCCTTCCACATCCAAGTTCGGTGCATACAAACGGTTTCTCCCCTGTATGTGAATATGTGTGAATGCGTAATGAACTTGGGCGACTAAACCTCTTGGAACAGTATGGGCATTGGTATCTATTTGTCGTAGACGACTGGGTGGAAGACGCAGATGGGTCATCTAGCGACTTTGGAGATCCAAGGCGTTTTGATTGTGCCATGAGCGATGAAGAGAGATCAATTCGAGGTATAGCCTGTGCAGCCGAGAGAGGCGTGCGATGATACGGAGAAAGTGCTGACGATTGTAACGGGTGGGAGGGATATCGTTGTAATGATGCATATTGATGGGAATGTGGAAAGTCTTGCTGGGTAATGGATGTTGAGAGTGGGGATGGTGCTCGTGGTGTAAGGAGCGCTTGCGTGTACAACTGAGTCTTATTCATATATGGGTAGTTCGTGTATTGTTGTGCAGAGTAACGGGTTGCATCTTGAAAAGAGGGATGGTTTGTGGACGTCATATCTGGTGACTCGGGCGGGGAGAGTAATGACAGAATGTTTGATGGATGGGGATTATTCGGTAAGTTGGAGAGTAACATTGTAGATTTTGTGGGTGAAAGTGATTGTGGATATGATTGTGGATATGATTGTTGAGATGGTGCCGGGAGAGTGGGAAGCAGAGGTTGCAGACGCTGTGTTTGGGAGTAAGTGTCTTTTGGAAGATGTTGTAACTGGTGTTGAAGGGGTTGCATGTGGTGTTGAAATGGCTGTTGAATGTGTTGGATATGTTGTTGTTGCTGCTGCTTTTGCTGTTGAATGCGGATATGTTGTTGTTGTTGGTGGTGAAGTTGCTGAAGCGATTGTTGATGGTGTTGGAGCTGCTGCTGTTGCTGTTGCTGTTGTTGTTGTTGTTGTTGTTGTTGTTGCTGCTGCTGCTGTTGCTGTTGCTGCTGCTGCTGTTGCTGTTGCTGCTGCTGCTGCTGTAGCTGCTCTTGTTGTTGCTGATGAAATATCATTGGTGTTACTGGAGGCGTTGTTGTGGATTGAAGAGAAAGTGAGTTGAGTTTTGTAGAAGGCTGGGTTGTATTGATATAATCACTAGAAACGTCTTTGATAAGGTGTTGTTCTACCACGGGTTGAGTTGATTCTGGAAATTGAATAAAAAAAAATACAAGTTAGTTACTACTCGGCCACAATAAAAAGTATGAATTTACTTGCATCTTTAGCAGTTGGGTAGATGAGCAGTTTTGATTATTGATTGCTATTTGTGTGATGATAAAGAGGCGATGTGATTATTGACTGGTTACGCAAATTATTAGATAGTATGCAGCCTATAACGTATGTTATATCTGCACGGTCTGTCGTATGTTGTCTTGTACAATATAATAGACTCTCGCATCGATTTTCCCTCTATACTTTCACCGCTATTGCTGTTTACGCGATTGCGTCATTTCGAATCTAAATTTGCTACACATGTACAATGATACGTATTCGTGGTGCACTTGATCAAACAAAATGTGATCTCATTTCTGACTGACACTGTATTCAGGAGTTGCAACATAGCCTCTGTTATTATTTGTCGATAATGTAGACCCTTTGTCTACGTTTATGAGACGTAATACCACACCGCTCGAGTATCAGCAGAAGCTGTTAGCCCATTTTAACTGCTCATCTACCCACTCGATCGTTGGCAAGCGTCACGGCATCCAATCCATCTCATCTATAGTCCCTCTTCCTCAACCCATCAAATTACCATGTGTATGATCTTCTACCGGTGAATCGAGAAGCGCTCGGATGGGGGGAAGGAGTGGTTTAGCTGATTGCATATTGTCGTATTTCTTAATGTCTGTATATCAATAAATGTAGGTAGATCGGCAGATAAAATTTCGTAATTTGATTGTATGGCGGGCAAGGTCTATATATAATAGATTTTGTATGAGTTATCTAATTGGTGTGTATCGTAATTTATATCTGAGACAGTTTTATGTTAATTGATGTCAGTGTCCGTGCAAGAGCGACTCTGAGCCGTTTCAGATAGCTCTATGGAGGGAACGACGAAAGTATCTTACAAGGTACAGATAAAGACGAAGAAAAATAAAGCGAAAGATAAACGAAATAAGAAATGAAAATAGAAATAAAAGTGATTTTGGGAAACACGAGAAGTGTTTGAGGTCCCAGAGAAAGAGGGACGCTTATATTTATTTTCCACGATTTGTGTAACTTTATGTGTATTATAAAGTATTATAATTAACGTATTTAACGCACACGTGATCTAAAATAAATTTATGTGTGTCTATTGTAAGATAGTATATATACAACATATACATTATATTTATATATAAATTATGTAATAAATTCTTTGAAATATAAATATACGTAAACGGCCATAAAGCTCTTTATCTTGTCGTTTATATTCTGTATAAACGCATACCATGTTATATATTATGAGCTAGCTTGCATACTACGGGAAATATATATGGGAAAACCAACACAGAACTCTGTCACGAAGATATGAGACGAGGGAGCAAGCCCGCAGGTAGTTGGGTAAGGCCTATTTACCAAGTGCATAGATGCTTCGTATATGCGACAGGCATTTTAAGCCATAATAAGAGCACGTAATCTCATTTACTGTGTATAATTTTCGGCAAAACAGTCTTTATAAAGTTAGGTAATCGGCAGATAATAAAAGATTCGCAGAGAATGCATACCATTATGATTTCACTTCAAACGATTGTACGTGACAAACAAAATGCTCATCATTGAGAACATATACTGGCCTATGTAATAAATAAGCAATTTCATAATCATACAGGTTATTATTGAAAAGTCTTCAAGTTATCGCTATTTTTATGCATGTCGCCACATATCTAACCATTCTCAACAATCGTCAAGTCTATTAGTCCCCCAACACCCTAACCATGATCAATCGGGAACCCATAAAAATACTTTACCTTCCTCAAATTTGCGTATGGTCTTAAATTTAAGCGCTAGTTCATCGTGTTTATCTTGAGTAACAATTTCGGTTAACTGTCTTAAAGGTTGCATACCAAATCGGCCGGCTATTCAAGGTGATTTTGGCTATTTCCCTTTATATTCAGATCCTCCTAGCGGTTTGTCAGCATCGACTTGTCACATCTTGGCGATCTTCGGAACAATTCTTTTTGGTCTGTCCAAAGAACTACGTGCGGGTCACTCTTACTATTGGTACAGCTAAATGATGGACTGTGTGGATCTGAAAACAATTAATAGCGGTCAAGCGTTTATAGACCATAAAACGAAAAAGAAAAAAGACGGATGATGATCAGAGGCGTAGAGTGAGACATATGATATATGGCGATCGCTCGTCTGATAGATTGATACGAAAGATAATAATAACAAAATACATTATCTATTGTCGATAATAAGTCTTTATACGAAGGTAGTAATTACCATAACGGTCTCTTATTATTCTACTTGTGCATTAATACTATCCAATTTCCGATCCCTAATCCCTAACCCTTGCGATTTGCATGCTATCGGTTAATCGCAAACAAAGTCAAGGACACTTGTTTGAGGGGAAAAAGAGGGAAGGTGGGGGAGGAGGAGGAGGGAGGGGGGGGGGAGGGGTTCAATTGATGCATCGGCCAGTACTTGTCTGGACTTATCCGCATCACCTGTCATTACGCCATTATCTTTTCCTTCTCTATGCATTTCTACTTGACTCTCCATGTTTTTCGGATGTAATGTACGAAAATCTCATAGCTCCTGTTAATTTACCGTCTCTGATTCGACAGATTATTATTGACCTCCGTCAGAATGAAACTTAAATTTGTCTGCATATAGTGTGTCATTCACGCCAAGATTTGGAAAGTGAAGATCGAAGAAGAGAACGATCGGATAGGTAATAACAAAGGGGATGAAAATACTAAGAATAGTAAAGTAATTATTACTATTTTGAATCAATTGCCTATCGAAGGGTATTACACTATTACAGCTATTCCCAAATTGGCCGAGACATTCCCATCCATCTTTCTGTATACTTCTTCGCGATGAGATAATATATATACGACTGTGTTACATGGGTTTGCGGCATACATCTATTTCTAGCAGAATGAGTAATGTCGGAAAACTTTTTCTTTGATTTTGCCATGTTGGGAAACATTACTATTAATGGAGTAGTTTTAATAAATTCGATTATTGATTCTCCGTTTATCTCGTTCGGTCATTTAACACGAATGTTTACTTTCATCAGACGTGACATCCACGTAATTGTTTAATAATACACAGCTTATATTTACATGCATTTACATCAGCCTTCTTTGTCTCGACAATCTGCATATGGGTCTTCTTCAATACCAGGTACTTCTGCATCCGACAAGGCTGTATCCATTACTCGCACCATTCATGATAATGTTACTAGTTAATATGGAATAAATTTTTGCCGTTACTACTGTAATCTCGGTTATTAAGAATTGTTCATCACCCTAAAATGATTGTCGCATTTAATTATTGTGTATACATCATAAATAAGGAAAGAAGCTAGTATGGTAATTTG
>CAJVPJ010000033.1:0-63043 GCA_910592205.1 Paraglomus occultum
ATATTACCTATAAGGTGCGCTAAATTCAGTATTAATTTTACGGCGATTGCATTGCTCGTTAAGCCAATATTCTCATTCAATTTCAAATGTAGGGGGTGGTCGGTGACTTTTGAGACGGCACTGTACCCATCCCACCCACCCCCTCAACGATATAAAAACGAAAATCCACTTAGTTGGTGGAAGTTGCACAGCAGGACGCTACCGAACCACGCCAGACAAGCCCGCAAGTATCTTGCGATACCTACTTCATCAATTCCATCGGAGAGGTTATTTTCGGATGCCGGAGATATAATTACTTAAAACGCAACCGGTTCAAGTCCGAATTATGTTCATGACATTCTCTTTTTGACATGTACATCAGAACTTAGTGTGTGATGGTTTAAATCAGTTATAGTTTCGTGCCATCTGTCGAGATACTCTACGAAAGCACTATTTAATTGGTGTTCGACGATAAGAATAGTAGGGCGGAATGGCTAGGACTATGATGAGATGTATCGTATGCACTATATGTGTCGTTAAGAAATAGATAATAGTGATAATAATAATATTATTAATATTAATAATAATAATTCATAAAAAAATGAAATTTTAAATTCGCACCAGAATGACCAAAGGATAGGTTATACTCATTAATGGCTTAAGTCCGAGTATTTTCCTCCCATACAATCATTCTGATGGTTTTCGTATAATTTATATTTCAAGGGCGCGCATTCCATAATCGAAATAATAAATTTATGCTTACGAAAAAGTTGAATTATTTTTACACGTTTTTTTTTGATTTTTTGTTTGTGATTGTATCAGAGCTTAACGGATGCACTCGGACAGCCTTTTATTGTTTTCATTAAATTTTTTAAATTTTTGTTTCTTTCTTGATTTATGTTAAGATACGTTTGTTAGCGTTAGCTATAATTTCCTTTCTTCTTGATAAATTTCATAAGTAATTTTTTTTACCTAAATTCTGGAGAGTTTGGGTATGGAGCCATTTTCTCCTTGCTCTTTTTTCAGAATGCTTCTAATGGTGCTATAATTCTTGGGTTCCATGGTAGATTTAATGTAAAGTAAAATGTTAGCCTCAATAAGTTAAATGCTAGTTACGTTTTGCCATAATATTAATTTAAAAATGTACAAATCTACATGAATTTGTGATAACCAGCTTCTCATTTGTCACAGACCAAAATGTTCTTTTTTCAGCATGCCTCAATTGATAAACCATATAATATTTATAAGCAGTTACAGTTGTCTGTAATTTATTCTTTAAATGTTGCCAGTTGGATGATAGCAATGGAAATAGCAATAGCACTAGTCACTTTTCTATTTCCCCTTTTGATAAAAAAATTATGTACATAAAATATAGCGGTAGTGATAAGCTAGTTCAAGTATAACTGGGTGAGCCACAGCCTAACAAACGCCCTATCGTAGAAAAACGAGACACTTTGCCCAATCTCAACTTTTTACAGATATCATTACATGTATGATTATTCAAAAAGCATTCATTAATTCCCCTCTCACCTAAATTTGTTCTTCCAAATCTTAATGGATCAACACAGTGTATTGCTGGATCTGTTAGAAGAAACTCATCCGTCAGCTCAATTCCTTGAAGATCATAAACCACCAAATAATGTTTGGTGCACTCGTACGTAAAATGAGCAAATGCTTCGAGGACGGGACGCATTTCTACAACTACTCCACTGTTTACATTGAATCGCTCGAACGTTGCACCTTCGAATCTTTGTTCGACAATATAATACTTGTTTTTGTTGTCCATGACAGCGCGCAAAACCTTGGTTACAACAAAATTTACGTTCTTAACGTTCATTCGTTTCGTAGCCGAATTAAACTTTCTTGCAAGATAAGCCGCTATAGTAGAGACCTCAACCGCCTCAAGATACTTTTCAATGGGATTTGTTTTATATCCCATCTTAAGGTATTCTTTAATTACCACGTTTCGCGTTGGATTCCTCGTAATATCAAGACCGAAATACGCATATTTTTCAGAACCAGCAGAAAAAGGTTGCTCGGACATCTTGAAGGAGAATTTCTCAGAAAAGAGCTCTTCCTTGACAAAACACGAACGAATTTTCAGCCGCTCCATATTTGTAGGAAAATCATACCAAAAAACCACACCAGAATGTGACAAAGCTTTTTCCCATTCAGGTTCCTGTTTGTTCATTTCAAGTTTCTTTTGTCGTATAGAATATATATCTTCGCTATCAGTTCCCAAAGTGCTTGTTAGCGTAACCGAGCTGGTTATGGCTGTGCAGGTGGCCTTTTTAAATCTATCAATTAACGCGATTGGATCGCCTCCCACAAGATCAAACACTGGAAACGCGCCAAGTATGCTTTGGAACACGTTAATCATAGTGTCAGTGTAAGCTGTAATTTTGCCGAAACAATAGAGAATATTCTTGTTCTGCAGACTCTCAAGTACACCCTCTGCTGTTAATCCATTTGGATCACCCAACGGATAGTGATCCGGGCAATTTCCTCCGTGAAAACGATTGCCATGGGGTGGACAATCGCCAATGTGAAGAATAATACGAGTGCCATTTCGCCAACTCATTTCGTTTACGGCTGCATTTAGACCACCGAGAACGTCTTCCGCACCGTCCTTATTTACAATTGACACTACGGTAGACATGCGTTTGGAAAACGTCTTGTAAGAATCAATAAAATCAAAGCGTTCCAACCTTTTATCTTCATTATCAATATCACGATAGCCACAAAAACCGAGCTTCGTCTTAAAACCGGGATTAGTCTGTTGGATGTGTTTCGCCACTTGCAAAATGCTGTCTTTAGCAGCAGCGATATGTGGTGACATAGACCCAGTGCAGTCCAAGACGAAACAAATATCGATCATCATCGACTGCTTGATATTAGCCAGTGCGGCGTCAATGGCATTATTTCGTAGCTTTTTTGCTTTAGTGCTCGACACCTTGTCAGAAGAATAAAATTCATCTATTTCATTAACATATCGATTCAATCGTTCGCAAACAGTTAGTTTGGCTAATTCAGACTCAAGTGACGAAGGGAGCGAGACAGCCGTAACAGTTGCGCTGCTGTTCGTACTGACGCTTGTTTTGCTTTCGGTATTCGAATCTTTTGACATTGAGACGATATAAATAAAAATGGACTTTTTCACGTCCTCTTTTAAATACTATTTTCGGTGTAACTTAGCAATGGGATAATTAATTTTTCGTGTACCCAGATTATTATCAAGTTCTTTTGTCACTTCCCGCTTTTAGGAAACGCCAAACATAACAAAGAGGCAAGATAAAAATAAGTAACCAATAAATAAATTTCTATTTATCCGATTTTTTACTAGTTCGTAAATGGGTTTTTGGTTCAAGTGAAAAAAAAAGACAAAACTTTTTCTTTTGTCATTACAAGAATAGGAATAAATGTAAGGAAGGATAAGGTCATGGGACTCAGTATATGCACCAAATACAATCCGATTATTGTTGCTTAACAACCCATATTAATATATTTAAGTGATTGAGATTGTATTGTTGTAACGCCTGTGTTATTTAAACTCTCACAGTTGACGTGTTTGATAACATGTTTATTGTGACACAGTGAATGATGTTGAGCTTCTGAAACCCAGATACACTTTAAAATCTGTCATTCCAAATTTGTTGTAACAATTAATATTAACTATACAATATCTATGATAAGTTGAACGACTTTACTACACAGAGTGCTAGATACTTATTATTATACGACACGTTATATTATGATGAAACATTTGCATTTCTACGCGAATTACGGCATGACTGCACGCAAGTAACGATAAAGATAATAACCGTTACAAGTATCGTCAAACCGATCGATATACCAATCGATATCAACACCCACTTGAACCAATGCCAAAATTTGCTCTTTGTATCATTATCCGTAGAAGAGGATTCGTGTTCGAGTTTAGTCGCATTCGTTTGAGATGTAATATTTGTCGCAGAAGAGGTGTTTTGAGGCATGGCTAGAGACTCGGTGGTTGATACAGCTGTGCTAGAAACGTAAAATTGATAAACAAAAAAAAAATAAAACACGATAACATTTGTTGGTAATTAATACAAACACCGTTGGTAACATATGTGTTCACAATTTACCTTGCAACACAAGAAATACATAATATTATAATAGTAAAGGCGATCAAGGAAAAAATAATTCGTGGACGTAGATTCATTGTCAAGATTTATTGGGAATTGGCAGAGGACGTTTTAATGCGAACCCTTGTTCTATTTCTCCGGTCTTTTTATATAGGTATACTTGCCTCGTTAACGGAGGTTATTTTCCGTACCCCTCTGTTGATTGGACTGTAGATAATCATTCTAGTAACACTAAACCAGACTTCTCATTGTTGCATTATACATGGAGAATAATAGTCTGACAGAAACTGAATCGTGCGAATTTTATATTCGGGAGCGACAAATACAAGATAACTACCGGTTTCCCAAAAATTTAGAATCCATGTAATGTAGTAAGGCTTCAACGACTGCATTAATTGAGCCATGTCCAATCGCCTAGTCTTCCGACTTTTGATAATTCATTAGTATGCGGAAATTCTCTTATTTCGGGAAGATACGGTAACATCGATCCAATGATCTTGCGTTCAATTGATTATATGCGCTTTATTCTCTGTACGTGGTATTATATTTTACGTTCTCGATATTCGAATCTAACACGAGAATGAACGCAAGGAACTAGTTATACTTGCAACAAATGAGTGTTCCACCGGGGCTATGTTATGCGTCTATAATTCCAGAAGGGAAAAGTACAAAGATAAAACCAAAGCTTGCGTTAAACGATAAATTGCTCAAGAACTAATGAAAGAAATTCAAGATGGTGTGGTTGACGAATGGTCATTGTAGGTTAAGAGTATTATTAGATCCACGAAAAATAAATGACTTGTTTGAATTTCAAAATATCTTTGTGGTTCACGTATTGAGAAGAACAATTACTGTTAATATAATTTTTTTCTTGACAATCGCTACAATTACTCTTATTTATTTCTAATACTCAAAACAATAGTTAATTCTTTTTTTGGTAAAAACAACGAAACAAATTATTCTGACGAACACATAACTACTAACGTGTTTAACATACTGTATAGTAATTTTATCTAATTGAAAATAATCTAGTAAAGTTTTCAATAAGCCATTTTATGTATTCCAAAAGTACCTTTTTAGATCCCCAAAAATAAGTTACGAGAATATATTGGTAAGAAAGCCGTCACTTCACAATCTAAATTGTTGCCGCTTGCATTATTCCAAGTGATTTTATAACAAATCAAAAGGATCCGCGGAACTTTGTGTCTTTCCCTTGGCTCCATTATTCATTTGCATTGTCGATCCACTCCCCAACCCACCGCCTCTTCCTGCCCCCCAAGTTCCACCGAGTGAAATGTTATTCGCATTAGCCATTGCGAGCGTGTTCATGGATGGCGCAGTAGATTTATTCGTAGTTGGAGTGTCTTTCAGAGATAGCGAGTCAAGACTGACTAGGTCAGATGCTTGGACCCAGATATCGTCTGATTTTAGTTTTGGAAAAGCAGATGAAGAGGAGGAATTGGCTTGCGTTCCGCCGACTTTGCTGGAGTTGAGATTATTTGTGACATGATAGGGCGTGCTAGTATTTACTGGAATTAGTGGTTTTGTTCCGAAAGCGCCATTTACGGGAGTAATGTTATTGCTAGTATTACTGGTAACATTATTATTTGCGATACCAATGCTCACACTCGTGTTATTCAAACCGCCAGAAGGAGTTATCGGGCCACTGAGCAAGTCATCAATGAGGTCTTTTGCTGGTGTAATTGTTGCAGCCGTTGCTGCTGCTGTTGTTGTCGTTGTTGTTGTTTTCGTATTTGTAGAAACGAGAGTCGGAGAAAGCACAGACTTTCGTGTAGATGTAGTAGATGAAATTGTGGTAGCAGATTGGAAGTCATCAAAGTCGTCGTCTAACATGAAATATACATAGGTGTAAGTTTGCTTTCGGTTAGACTTGACTAATGAAAATAGTTATTGTGTAACGCAAATTTTGACCCGCTCTCTCATCCCAAACAAGTTTCCATGTATCCTAGTCTAGAAATAACCACATACCAATTGACACGTTCGGTTTATGTCCGGTTGTGTTCTTCGATTCTTTAACTTCAACTGAATCCTTGTCCCCAAAGCTAACCAATATCGGTTCCACCTTCTTGCTCGAAGTTGTAGCAGGAGTATCGTTATCAGCCGTATCAGCCAGTGAGCTCGTACGCGAGTGCGTAGAGGTTATACGAGACGACCGACGGTCACTTCCAGATGAGAAGCGATTGGAATTTGGTGAGTCGTAATCATCATAACGTGAGCGAGAAAAGGACGTAGATCGGTCGTCGTCTGGGTTCGATAAAAAAAATTAGATGTTGGTTGGTAAAAAACGTTCGCACAGGCCAGACAAGAAAAGTATTAATTTAAACGATCATTTAGACTAATAAACTTGCACATTATTCTTTCTCTCATTATTCGCAAAACTCCAGCTCGGTTCTACAATATACTTACTATATGACGAATACGAATCGTTTCCATATCCGCTATATCGCGATGAAGAGCTACTGAATCCACCGGTATATCCAAGCGAATCAGAACTGACACTAGTGTATTTCTGCCTGTTCGCACGGGCTTTTTTTCGTTCTGCGCGAATTCTGTCAACATCAGAAAGGAGCTCGGCAAGTTCTTTTGCCCGGTTCCGTACTATTTGCGATCAATCATAACAGTGACATGAGAAGACAATACGCGCAGACCATTATTCTGAAAGATAAACTTTCAATTTATTGCGTACCATTAATTCCTTGATCTTTGCCTTTTTCATCGATGTATGTGAAATCACGCATCATCTTAATAGTCGCCATATGAGCGCGAGCGTCATCAACAACACGTTCTGATCCATTTTTGACGAGAAATTCCAGTAACACCAGTGCCTACAGTCAAAGTATAGGGTTAAAAAGGTTTGCATGTTCGTTTTATTTATCTACTATTTGTTGTCTGTTTTTCAGTACCTTGTAGATTTGGCGCCATTGTCGAGCTTCTTTCTCCGTGAATCGCTTGTAAATAGTAGGCATAACTTCGTTGAAATACTGACTACAAAATCAAAGCAAAGCATTACGGTTCGACAGCTCGCTCTCGTTTAAATCAATAGCTTGTTAAGCTGTACCAATAACTTACTAGTTGTAAGTCGCCTGCGCAATCTCCAACATCAAGGTACTGCTAGCACCCCAAGGTTCGTTATTCGTAGCCTCGCGCACTTTAGCCTCCATTTCAGTATAATTCATTACTGCATTTTTGCTGTTTATTAAGAATAAGCACAGAATGAATGAAATCCCATATTCATCTGCCAACAAACCGTGAAAATCGTCGGCCAAACTTACACTTTATTGAAGACATCTTTCACATCCCACACCGTAAGATTAGTCAGTTGGTCCATTTTGGAAGACTTTAGAGGAGTATGCTGAAGACAGTAGAGAGCGTCGTTAGGGACCCAGAACTTTATGGTGTATAACTGGGCTTAGAAATGTGCCCGGTCACGTTATTTATTCGTGGCTTTGCACTTGGAATTTACCCCATTCTGCGAACATTTGTAAATCCCAAATGATTTTTGAGGTTAGAAGGGTTTTAATATTCTACCATCTTGTTTGTAGTATACGCCTTACGCACTATTCCCTGCGCGAAACTTTCAATAACAACCATAGTTAATTTTCATTATTTTTGCAATGGCATCCATAACAACTTTGGGTTTTGACATGATATTATTAACATGGGGAAGAACGTAAATCTTGTTTTATTTGTGGCTGATCTATTTACTATTACCACGTATACAGCAACCTAATTCAGATTTTCGGATTAATATTACTTGAATGTGCCCAATTTCTAGGTCACAAAGTATACGAATAAAATTCCATAATAACTATCGCGACGAACTTTTGTTCACAACAAGGTGCTCACTAAAGCCCCAGTTTAGGCTGTTTTTATCCATCTACAATACATGCAGAGAAAAAGCTCATCGAGTGGTGTTATGCGGGCGTGGGCGATATATCTAGAGAATGAATGAGTGGCAGAATTGATCCAAGGAGGTGAGTGGATCTATTTGTAAATCAATAGAGCGGAGGAAGAGGATACGCCCTAAAAGATGTCATCATGGTTGCGAAGCGGGGTTGTGTTTGATGTGAAGGCACTCCAGAGAGTGAAGACGGGGTTTGGAATGTGTGATGGAGGTTGTGTATGTGTGTCATTTGCATATATCATATGGACTACATCCCATACTGATTGTGCAATATGGCATTGGTGGAAGACGTGGAGGGCAGAGTGTTCGGTGTTTGGGCACCGTATGTTGTCTGGTGATATGGTAGCAATAGGTTGGCCAATAGGAAGCCTATCCCATGTAATAGGCAGGTCGATGTCGGAATATTTCATCCCAGCTAGCAGGTCCAACACTGCGGAGATGATTAATGTGTTGGGTGTAGTGATGGCAAAAAGAGTCAAGCAGTTCGACCGGAGAAAAGTTTTGCGATTGGCATAGCATCGTCTTCATTCCAAAACGAAGGGTGCTCTTTGTCACGGCCACGTGACAAGGAGAATGAAAACGAATCGAAAGATGTCCAGGTGAAATTAAATGGTATTTTCTTGGCTAGACCTTAAATAAGCCAAGTCTTTATGGATAATACTCTCCTTCCCTGCAAATAACAAAAAGTTATGTAATGTGATAGAGCAATTTCCTGTGCGCGTTTTTTGTATCAGCTACATCAACATGGTTTATTTCGTATCGGTCATTCGCGCATCTAAAGCATTGGTGAATACGGTCGGTTGCACCAAATGTCAAATTTAAAAATGTAGCGCTTTTAATATTTTACGCAATATTTCACCAATGAATTCAACAACGATCTCCCCAGACACGTCGCCGACATTTTCTTCTAGGGAGAGTTCTACGCCTCCAAATCCTCACTCGGATTATCACTCTCCAGATCATATTCCTAAATCTCCACGTTCACCTTCACCTTCTTCCTATCTTAGTTCCCTTCCTTTGCCAACTGATCCGTCTCTTATTTCTCTAACTCGTACACTTTACTCCCGTCTGGCGAATAATACGCCTAGAAAAGAAAACAATAGAGAAGAAAAAGATAAAACATGGCACATATTTGCTGGAGAGCCAACGAAGTTGATAAGCGTTAGTGAATTCTTGGAAAATTGCATGAGAACATTAGAAGCAGAGACCGAGATCAGCGCGGAAGAAGGGAGCATGGGAAAGACTGGCGGTAGGGGAACAGAAAGAGATGGATATGATTTGAGAGAGAGAAGAGAAGTTCATGTGGGGAATACAATTGTAAGTGGAAATCAGGAAGATCGATGCTCGTACGTGTTAGCTTTTGGTTAATATATTAGTCAAAATATGTGATCACGGTAGACTTGGTGTTTTAAATGATCGGGAGAGCGAACTGATTATCGAGTTTTCTTTCACAATTTTGAGTTTATATCCCCTTGTTTATTGGCATTTTAATACTCTTTACGCCTAGTTCTTTTATCTTGCAAATGAGCGCGGTTTCGTATTGTTTCTGTCTGGTTCATATATCTCATTCGCTTTATTAATCACTCGAACAAAACTCAAACCAGGGTCCAGGAACATTTGAAAACCTCAACCAGTTTCTTTGCCGATGCCACATTGTTTTATCTCCTGCGTGAACATCATTCTTTACATGACGACGATGTTGGACAATCTGGGCAGTCTGAAGGTTACTAGACGCGCGCTTATGTCTCATATATCTGTCTTCCCAATACTACATTCGTGTAATTATTCACTCAGTTTATATTGCCATGATTTTTATCTCGTACACGACAGATCAAATGGCCAACAATACAACTTTGTCTTCGATAGGCAGCCTCCGGAAACGGTTACGAGATGGAGGGGGTGAAAGGGAAGGCAACGAGAGGCGAAAGGAGAAAAAACTTAAACGAATTCCGCCTGCCATTGCTGTTGTGACTGGTGGCATGAGGAGTGAAAACAATTTGGGGAGCATGTCTACAAATGAAAGCGCATCTACGTCTGTCTGTGTCCCAACAGCTGCCACAACCAATATTTCTACTTTCTCACCAACCATGTTGGGACAATCCCGCGCGATCGCCTACGCGAATTCTTCCACTTCTCTCGGTTCACTTGTCTTGCCTCCGTTAAACTCAACCGCCGACAGCAATACGAATGTCGGTGAAGAAGGGACGGTTTCGACGCCTACAAATGTTGGAAATCGGGTTGCGGATGATCGGAGGGGAATGACTGTGAATAATAGTACGAATGGGGCTATAACCACAAGTGCGAATACGTTGACATTCATGCTATTGCAAAATGAACTGTAAAATTACGAATCTCTTGTGTGACTAACCTACTTGCTGCATAATCTCGTAGTCACATCTGGCCCCACACGACCCAAACCCACTAGTCTAGAGTTGCAATTCTGGGAAATGGCTGGGATGTTGGATAACAGTATATTGGCTAGTTTGAAGTGAGTAATGAGGAAAGGTCAGTGCGAATAAATTATTGTCAAAGTTACAATAATGTTAATATGGGATTTCTGGTTGCAGAGAGGAAAATAGAGTAAAGCTTGAAAAAAAACGACCTGATTTGAATTTTGTGTCAACTGAGAAGGTAAGACGTCTTGAGAATAAAAAACTTGATGCATGGCAGTTTATCTCTTTATTGACGAGTTTTTTTTTCCGTCACATCTATGTAATTTCTCTTGACGCTTGCTTACATTTGGCTCTTTTCGTATATTTTTATAACTCTTGTCGGTCTCAAATATTCGCCGTTAGGCTCGCATATCAACACATCAAACTTCGCCGATAACGAAACCCGAAGTAGTACTCTCTGCCGCATTCTACGATCATCATAGTCCAGCTTCGCGCATGCAAGAATTTCTCGTACTTGGTAGTCAACCGTTAGCTGCTCTCAAAGATGCTTTTTATTGTTTAAAAGATTTTTATTCGGCTGAAACTGAGAAATCCGCTTCCAGCTATTTCTTAATCGAAAACACGTTTTACAATGACCTTCGAGACGAGGGCCTTCAAGACTATAGCAAGTATGTTTTGTTTATTCGTTTATATTTGCATTAGCACACAGAATTCAGGCGTTTGGTCCACCCAACTCCTAACCATTCTTTCAAAATATACTCAATTTTCCTCAAGAATAATAATAGATTGGCTGAGCCGTCAGAGCGAAGAAACCAAAGCAAAACTGGGCCCATATCGGAGTAAAACAATGCACGAAACTAAATTCGATGAATTGACAATAAGATTGAATCAACCATATTTGTTCTGTCATCGGGGCAATTGTCAGCATGCTTTAATATTTAGGGATTTGCGGTGAGTTTAGAGACGAGTGATGATAATGGTGCAACAACTTTTCCCGCCAATAATACTCAGTATCTTCTTTATAGTTTATTACATGATGGGGACGAGCAAGATTACAATGCATATCCCAAGGCTGTCTTTCGTTGTAAGATTTCGAGGAGTAAATGCAGAATGTGTCTCCAACGACCGGCTCAGTAAGTATGAGCGTGTGTGGTTTCTCCCCTTTCTCATTTGCTTTTTCGTCCTTTCTCACGCTTTTGCTTCTCTTGTCTAACTCATTTAATAGATTTACTACATTGAATGACTACTTGTCCGGCGAATGTCCAGCCTATTTCTGTGAGACATGTTATAATCAATTTCATTATGACGAAAACGGGACCCTGCTCTATGACAGTTTCCAGGTAAGATAATTAAAGTTCGTGGTTAATAACAGAAATTGATGTCCAATGAAGATGATACGAGCTAACGCGGTTTTTTATCTCCTTTGGATGCGTATATTTAAAGGTCTTCCCATACGTACACGAATAACATGGCAAAATGCAACTTAATATATTGATGGCAGAAACTGCCATAACACGATAATCACTTTAATTATAACTCTTCATAATAAACTTTCTCCCCTTCGTTATCTTAAATAAGCGCAAAAGCATAAAGTGCTCTTACGAAACTAGCAAAAATCACAAGTGTCACACATGGCTGGAGCGAGTTGGCACCATTGGAGTTACCACCATTATTCGATCCATCTCCTGTAGCTGTGTTAACAATTGCAGAACAGTTGGATGCAACGTCCTGCGGTTGATTCGAGAGGAAAAGAAATTAATTTTTGAGGCGAAATGAAATTTATCACTTCCCAGCACGGAAATATTAAATAATTGAGTATTTATTCGCCGCTTTCACAGTTATTTAGGTTATTGTTGATTATGACCAATAACCAACATGTACTTCTGGAAGCGGCGGATAAACATAAGATGGCGAATAAACACTCGATTATTTGTTTGTTTCAAGCAGAAAATTTTTTCTGCAGAAGTTGATGCTCTTTGTCTAAACAATGTACAGGCCGATAACATCCATACCACTCTACCTCCGTAGTTTAAATACATACCGTTGTAGGCGCATTCACATCCGTACAATTCGCTGAACTAGAAATCGTCTTCTTTTCCCCTAAGGCGACATTTCTAAACCATTTTCTTTGATATCCACTTTTGGGCAAGTTCTCATTGACCACATTTATCAAATCTTCCAATACAGCATCCTGCATTGGCACTGCTCGTTCGAACCAATCTCTTCCATCGCTCGGGCTAGTGATCCCATCTTCTCTGAAGATTTTTTTATTTTTGACAAACTTGTAGGGCGCGTCAGGCGTAAGTCCGTAATTGCTATAAACAGTCGAGATGTCGCTCGCAATAAAGGTTTCATCAATGATGATGTCTACAGTATTGATTGCGTTAAGAAAATCTGATGAGGTAGTGTATTTGAGTTGGGAAGTGTTAAAGTAGACGGCTCCAGCAGCTTCCGTTAATTGTTTTTTATATTGCGCATCTGCAATAGACCATGATGGTGTGTTGTTGTTGAAATCGCTTGGTGCATCATAGACAACCCACGCGAGAACTGGTGCGGTTGAATCTTTATTTCCATCTGTAGCTAACTGCCTAAAACAGGCATAGTTTGCAACGATTCCCTTCATAATTCCAATCGCGCGATCTTCAACGTTGAAGAAGGTTGAGTAGAATTTAATCCATTCGGCGCGGTTCAAAGAGCCGGGGTCTTGCTCGGGCGAAACGCTCACGGAATTGGGCTTAGCATCCGGAGTGGAAGCACCGATGGCAAGAGAAACCGTGCTAAGTTGAGTGGCAGCGTTCGCTGCAACTGGAGAGAGGGCGGTAATACTGCCATTGCCCTCCAGAAGTTGAACACATGGGGAAGAAATGAAGTCGCTCGAATCGACTAACGATATTTTTGATCTCAAACCGAGCATCTAAGAGAATTTGAGGAAGAGTTTAAAAGGAAAAGGCAATGATGTGAGTACGATCTTTAAACGACATGCGTTGAAATTTTCGTGACAAGCGATATAAAATAATCATCAACAACTTCATTAACCCTGGCACCAAGATATCTCTAAAATCTATATTAAATTACGTTCACCAATTATGATTCGACAACTTACATCGAGGAATGCCACACTGCTAGTGCCCAGAACCGCCACATTCTGCGCTGGCACTTGGAAAACTTTCGTTCCAGCCGGAATTGCCGTCGCAGGCGGTGCCTGGGTACCGCATTGGTACAACGCAAAAGTCTCGTTGGTATACTTGTTCGTGACAAGTTTATAGTACTTGAAGTATTGGATTGAGAACAAGGTGGCCGTTTCGACTAGAGTAGATGAAATCAGTACAAAAAAGACGGCAGGGGCGGCATTGATGAGACAGAATGTAATTACGATACAAATATTTTTCTATTATCGCTGATAGACATCACATCACTTCTATCTCAAATTGTGTCTCGCTACGATAACCTTATTTACTAACCATCAGCCTTTACGGGAAAGTAATCCGTATTTGGATCAAAGTTCGTAACACATTCCGCTGAATTGGTGCTCTGTCCGTCAACTCTCAAGCCCGCAAGCGCAATCAGCACGAAGACGCAAATAAATTGGATGTAGAACTTGTAGTATACATTCATTCCGTAAAAGCTCACTGGAGCTGTGAAGCGAGGACGTGGAACTGGGGGTGGCAAAGGCTTGCTCGGTAACATGATAAATTAATTAGCGAGTCTAGTGTTTTAATGTACAGATGTAATATACAGTAACGGATTTGATATTGAAAAAGCCGATTCGGGGCAAAATTTCAACAAAAGGAGAGCGTGCATTGTCTATATACACAATTTCTTGATTATCTTGTGTGAATCTCATTGGAGAATGGGGATGAAGGGAAGTGCGATCCGGTGTAATACGGTATAGCAATTTTTAATGCGGTTATTAAGAACATGATTTGGAACCAGTAAGTTAGGCATTCTATTCCATTTTCGGCGCACAAATTTTAGGCAGATAGATTTAGCTGCATATTTGTCTTACCTCTCTTTTAGTTAACCTGATTTAGCCAAGATGTCAACCATAAACAACGTCACAGCTATTAGCTAGCATTGGTGAGTAGACCTATTCACCGGCTTTATACAATAATCTTTATGTCTTTCCTCCTTTCTACAGCAAACCATTGTCTAACCCGCACAACTTGTGTTCTTCCTGTAGCTCATCCTATAGAGGTAAAAAGTTTTGTTATCGTGGGAACGACAGCTTCTTTTCCTCACCAAAAAGCTAAATTCCATTTGTCAAGCAAAATTTGTGACCCATCAAGAATAAATTTTGTTTGATCTGATTTTTCGATACTGTACCAATGTTTACGTAACTAGTGACTTTTTGGTGAACGCTGCAGATGTTACTCTGAATTACGAACTCACCGTCTAGTATATTCCGACTTGCGCTACTGGCACATAACGGCAGATTTACAAAGACAGAACCGTATCGAAAAAAGAAGCTTGATAATATTGTAGAGGGGAAGTTGTTAGAATGAGAATTTTTACGATTCGTTAATGTGTAAGAAGATTTTAGTCGTTACTATAAAATGCAAACTGATGATATCGAAAGTGGCATTTACTCGATTACAATTTGCCTGGCAGAGACATGTTCCTTGAATTGACCATATTAAAGGAATTTTGAATTCTTTATCGTAAACTCTTTGATTATGATACAGGTAATAGTTCGATTCAAATTGAGTTCAAGAACAGGTTTATGTGATTCTTTTTAACATTTCGGAATGGGGGAAATTTACAAAGAACATTAGCTCGAGTTAACGCAAAGCGAATCTTTATTTGAGCCCAAAATTTCGCCCAAATACCCCTAAATTTACTTTACTTTTTTAATCTATCAGTGCAACGTCTGATATTCAGTCACTGTCCAATGAGAATGGGATGAGAATTCATATAAATATACGCGTTCGTTTCTCGTAACACGCACATTCCATACCCCCACTCTTCCATTTGTTTCTCGTCACCATGTTCGAAGCGCGTCTAAGTCAAGGCTCCGTCCTCAAAAAAGTTCTCGAGGCTGTCAAAGAACTAGTGACAGATGCTAATTTTGACTGTTCCGAAACGGGTATCTCACTCCAGGCCATGGATAATTCTCATGTAGCTTTGGTTTCCGTCCTCCTCAAAGCCGATGGCTTCGACCCGTATACCTGCGATAGAAACATTCCGTTAGGAGTGAATTTAGGAAGTTTGAATAAAATACTAAAATGTGCGGGAAACGAAGATACAATTACGTTAAAAGTAGATGAGACTGGGGATACATTGAACTTGTTATTCGAGAGCCAAAGTAAGTCCTTTTGGAGTAGTTATGCGTGAGAGTACGTTCTATACGCGTTATCTTGACGCGACGCTTGTCGTTCAATCAACACAAATCCGCCCAATTGTTTAATTTACTCACCGGTTTTCTTTGTTGTTCTCAAGATAACGATCGATTCGGTGAATATGAACTAAAGTTAATGGACATTGATCAGGAACACCTTGGAATTCCTGAAACAGAATATGATGCCATTGTCGTCTTGTCATCGGGCGAATTTCAACGAATTTGCCGTGACTTGTCTGGGATTAGCGAGTCGGGTGAGTTTAGAGTTTGAGTTTTGATCATACTGAGGGATTGGCTGGATACGATGGATCGATGGACAAACAATGTGTTCTTAAATAGAGACCCTTTCGTTCATATAGTATTTATGAACAATATTGTCTTGCCTCTGAGTAACTGATACCATACCTGACATATTGACATTCAACCTTTCCCAACATCTTGCATTTCATTCCACCAGTCAGCATTTCAGTAACAAAAGAAGGCGTCAAGTTCCAAGCAAAAGGAGAAGTTGGAACGGGGAATATTACTCTTCGACCAAACAGTTCAGTTGATAAGGTATATACTTGAAAATTATTTCATCCGCGCGTGACAACAATATACATGATAGTGTGATTAGCATTCTATTGACATATTATCATTGCTAACTTCTCTGTCTCGACATGCTCACCAACTCGATATTATTGTTTGTAAACAACGTTAGGGCTCTGACTCAGTCTCAATAAAACTCACCTCTCCAGTCGACTTGACCTTTTCCCTAAAGTATCTCTCGAATTTCACAAAAGCCGCACCGTTATCGGACAAAGTCACGCTATGTATGGCATCGAATACACCATTATTGGTTGAGTATAATATGGAAGAATGTGCGCTTGTTAGATATTATCTTGCGCCTAAGATTGAGGATGAGGAGTAAGAGGAAGTGATAGAGGACGATTAATGACAAGAGACGCGTAAAAGGGGAGCAGTGGTGTTAATGATTATCAGCGAAGATTCCAAGTCACTTCTATTGTAAAATTTTGTCAATTTGAATATAATAAACTTTGTTTGTCGATTATACGCAAAAAGATGGAAGGCATGTTCGTCAATCATTTGGTTATCATTCAAACATTGCCCTATTATAATGAATTACAGTACTGTATATGTTGGAAGTCTCCATCGCACTCAGAACACGACAACTAGCTAGCAAAGGCTTATATTATGGATATCAAATCGCTTGGATGGCGGATGGAGGTGCAAGGTCCAGCAGGGATTAACAGCGACGGTCAATTAATCATTACGAGTCGCGAGATGCCGGTATTTCAACCGCTGCATGATGATAGAGAGAAAGATTGCTTCACCCCAGACGTCGCTCACGCTTTTGTGTGCCTTGAGGAGAATAAACTTCCGATCCGATCCTGTAAGTAAATGTGTCAACAAGGTGAACATGACGTCCGGAACATAAAATTCCAATAGCGACCTGTCTTTTGTGATTGGTATTAGCTTCTTTGGCAGGATTAACCATTGTAATTGTTTTAACCTTAAACAATCTGGTTTTAGTAGTAAAGACTCGTTATGATTATCTGTGTATAGAAAGATCATGAAAAATAATACATATGAGTGCTGGCAGTATATTGCTTATGCATGATGATATCTCTATTACTAAATGTAATCAAGCACGTCTTGCGCATGGGATATGCGAGCACAGGAAAAGGTTTACGCGTAGGACATCAAAGATTTTATCTATTATGAATATTACATGTTTTCTATTAGAATGCTGATACGACTATCTATTATTATTTGTATACGTTCTGTACTAAACCCTGATATTGGGATCAAAAGAGAGCAAGCATTTGGAGGTTGGAGCCTGTCTGATGATAACAGTTATACTAACTCTAGTTTGATTTGTGCTAAACAGTGAATGAAAATAGTATTATCACGTCCTCCGTCAATAACTCTTACATCACCAAGACCTGGCGAACCAAAAATGAACGTAAATCCATTACCCATCATCCATAGTACTAAGTACGAACAGCAAAAGCCGTAGATGAGGGAAGTAATGCACTCCAGATTAGAATGACAATTCCACAAAAAATTCCTAACGCGCTTACAAGTTGAAGAAGTCTAAATGCAAGTTTACGTAGTCTTTCATTAGGCGGGTTATTTTCAAATTTTTGCGGCAAAGTAACCATAAAATGCAATAATTGTGAAAGTATTTCTTCCGGAGGGTTAAATCAGTAATCATTGTGGAAATTGGTTTAGTTAAGGCTGCTCCAATAAGAACGTATTAGTAAATTTATTATTTTATCTTACGTCTACTGACCTATATCACTCGCCGGCGCTGTGTCATCATCGATAGCTGATTCTGTTGAATTGTATTAGTTAGTAAATATAATTATTTATTCTCGTGTTAAATAAACTGACCCATATTATTCGCCGGCGTTGTGTCTATTTGGTTTTTTTGTTCTTTTCGTTCTTCTCGTTTTCACTTGCCAAAGTATACAGGGCCATATAAATATAAATATACTGGTCTATAGTTCTAAAGGAGATAAATTAAATAAGTCTTTTAAAAAAAACAAATTGAATATAAAAAAATTGTGTAAAATTTTTCCAAAATTTGTTTTTATATTGTTTATGTGGCTCTACGAAATATGTTAAGTGCTTCAAGATTTGTAGTCTAGAAAATCATATGACGAATGTGTAGCTACGTTCGCGAACTTGAACGCACACAAAATATGACATCAATAGAAACCAAATAGAATAATAACAATACAATTTTTTGTTTCATTAATTTATTAAAAAACAAAACATATTCTTTTACTAAAAAATTAATAGACTTTGTTTTAGACCAAAAATTGTCTTACTAGAAAACAAAAAATAATAAATAAATAAAGATAATAAAATATTTTACTAAACTAATTTCTAACTTTTTGCCGAAAAACTAACTAACCGACGTTTGTTTAAAAAAAAAACAAAAAAAAACTGGTTTTGTTTTGCTAAAGAGCAAAAAACAACTCAACGTTTCGTTTGACTGGAAAACGAAGGAAGAAAATTTTTTTGCCAAAGTTACTACAAAACGAAAAAAAACCCCAACTAAATTACTGTCTACAAGGTGCGCATTTTAGGCTGAGGACACAACAAGGAAAATCACAGCAACGTGCTTCGAAAGAGTCTAAACGAGGGTCGCAACGTCCAAAATTAGGAATGCAAGAAGGTGATGGTGGCAGTGTGGACAAGATACTGTTGATTTTTCTCACTAAGTTGTGGTTGCGACAACACATGTGGTGGTGGTGAGCGCACAAGTATCAGTTACTATGCAATGTTTGCCATTGCCATAACCGTTACCAACACCACAATTTTGATGGCTAACTCGACAATCGGGGCAAACAAGAACAGTAGTGAAAACGGCTGTGCAAGTTGAAGAGGTTGTAGTGACAGCTGATGTCCTCGTCATTGTTGTTGTTGAACATTGTCCAGCATCAGAAACATTACTCGATGCCAGCAATACTAATAGGCAGAAAAAGAAGGTCGAAAAAGCTTTGAGAGATTGTCCATTCATCGTTAAATTATTTGCGAGTCAAGTAAAATACAATCGTATTTTATTGAAACAAAGGAATTTCCAACAGTTTATATAAGATTTTGTGTGTAATAAATTAATATAGACAACTGTAAAGGTCTATTAATAATTTTTTATAGGGTGAAGTTACACTGCGTGTATATTTGTGCAGTAAAACGCGACGCCTTGACATTGAGTGCTATGTTGCATTTATGGGAGTTTGTATTACTTTCCGTCGGCTCAAAGTAGAGGTCTTAACGAAAGTTGTCTTCTGTTGTTGCAAACGCACAGTATAGTAATGTTATTCCTGAACGCAAACTTGGTTTTATTCGTGGCTAAAGAAAAAAAGATGGTCGTAATATAGATACACTAATACAGTCACGCCTGTCTATTTGCATAACGTTTATTTGCATAAAGGAGCGTCGGTCTCCCTTAGTGGGACCTATTAGCTATTTGCATAACGTGAACGTGCATATGCATCAAAGATGTATTTAACTCTAGTAGGTCCCACCAACGTATATTATACTATAAAAGGAGTTATCAAAAAATCGTTATTATTGTGGCATAAAAAAGTTTCAACTGCATAAATATTCACGCCACTTATTGGGGTAATTCTTTGATTATTTTGTTTTTTTAAACAGATTTGATAGTTTTGGTGATTGCTTAATGCTGCAATGTAGTGTTCTTCATCAGAAAATGATGGCGATAACATAATGTACAAGAGGATACTAATAAAATTTTGAGTATCAAATCATGTGATAACGTATATTTGCATATTCTGTCTATTTGCATAAAGACATATCGGTCCCAACAGTATGCAAATAGACAGGTGCGACTGTATGTTTAACATCAACGAAAATCCTCATAACTAAAAAACGACGAGCCATCACTCCTGACAGGGTGAAGTTACACTGTATTTATACTGTGTTGTAGGGTCCAGTAAAACTTCATAATGCGACGCCTTGGCACTGAGTGCTACGTTCAACTCTCTTTATAATGACCTTCTTTATACAGACTGACCACATGTGCTTTGCCACTTCCAATCATTATTAAAATCAACTGTTTATGCCGACCAGTCTTAGTGTTTATTGGTCGATTAATAGTACAATTGATAATCATTTTTCTCAACTACAATCAGAGTTATTTCCTTCCCAAATTAATAAAGAAAATGACAACTTCATATAATGCCTCGGGTTGTATTTCAGCTAGGACTAGAAGTGCAAGCCTTACGAGTAGTGCTATTACTGTTTCTAATCTTTCTGCACCCGCAGTTATCGAAGAAAAAAGTCACGCGTTTAAAAATATGTCTTGTAATAATTCGATTAGTTCAAGTATTTCAACTATTTCAGCTGCCTCTCATATGCAACCTACTCGACTTTGACTGACCTCTTAGCCAAGCCAGGGAATGTTTACTTGGAAGATATTTGGAAGTGAGAGAGGACGATATTAAGCCAATTATTATTGCTGAAAATGTGTCGCTCGAAGTCTATGTCAAATATTGTAACACGGAACGAAAGCTTCCGGTTAAAATTTGCCTGGAAATAGCTTATTATTATGAAGTACCTCTTACGGATTATGCATTGGTAGTGGGCGAAATCTTTGTTTTGATATGTACCTGAATAATTAGGAGGATTACAGTGTGGCACTTGCTTAACCGACGTTTGACTCAATCAGTGCAAGTGTCGTACAAAAGTCTATAATGAAGGTAAACAAATAATTCACGAATCCATTTCTTCAAGTGATGTCTTTATTTTATCAAATATTTATCCGATAACGGAAATTATCTGAACTTGTCGGGAAAATTGAACGGTGCCTTTCAGTTGGCTACATGGTGTGCTATTAAGTCGCTATTGGAGCTTTTTTAGCATAGAAGTAAACCAACTTGCATGTTTTCAACACGCTCGTAATATTAAATTAAATGATTACTGCACAGCGTAATCCTAGTGTCCTTCAGCAAATGTTTTAGTAAAAACGAGCTCCATATAAAAAAATTGTTAATTTTATTTATTAAATGTGTGGGATAAAGATTATAAATAATTTAAAAAAAGTACATGACAAATTTTACGGTTAGTGTTAGGTTTGTAGAATATGCACCATAGTGGAGTCAATAAAAATTAAAAGCAAGAACATTAATAGTCCTTACAATCATACATTATTAAGTAAAAACATACTTTGACTATATAATTACATGCAGAATTTGTATGTACGTTATATAATGCGTGTCCATTATGTATCTTCATTCTTTAAATCTACGCCGGCGTTTCATGACAGATACAAAGGCTAGATTGACAAAGGAATAAAAAGTGGGCTCATAAAGATGAAAGACAATAGTTATAAAACATATAGTAATATACATTTTTTTTGTAATTTGCGAAATTATCCCTTGTGCTTCAGGGCGGTTTTGCACCAATTCAAATTTTTGCAATCCTTTTCTATTTGCTTTTGCACTATTATAAATACGTTCTAGTTTATTGACTCTGGATATCAAAAGTTTAATTCACCTTGTAGAAACTTTAATCTTACCCCGTCTACTTTATTTCTACTTTACAATATATTAATATTAATACGTACGGCATTTAAAATTAGGTGTAGCCTGTAATTGGGTAATATATAAAGAACAGTTGAAAGTACATTTCGAGCTTGCATATTAATTAAAACGCACTCCAATTTGCGTAGGAACATTTACATTAAAGTATTGGAAAAAGTTAAGTGAAATACGCGATAAGCTCAGGGGTTATAGCGCAAAGCAGGTTGCATTATGTATCCAGACGTCGATGTGATAGTTCTGAGGCAAATCTTTCGGTTTAATTAAGAACTGGAAGTCAAACTCGGTATCTTTTTTGACAGGACAATGTTTATAAAGTTCACAAACGTTGCCGTTGACTGGCAGATAATAGTCGTTATCGTCGTAAATAACGACTTCAACAGCAGCTTCGGTAATGTCAATTGGCGCGGTTCCGGAAATGTCGAAAGTAACGCCTTGGCAGAAACAATAGGATCAGGTGATAACAATACGGAGAGAAGCGGCACGTTAGGCTCACATTGAGTGAATTGAGTAGCTCGTTTAGTTAATCCATGAGGAGTAGCATGAATTACTGAAATTGTAGCCAACACAAAGAATAAAAAGAAAATTGGGTGTTTCATGGTTTTTGTAGTTGTTATAAGTCAATTGTAAGTTTTCGGTTAGATACAGTCCAACATGCTACCATGCTATCGCTTTTATGAGAAAAATGGTTTCTTGAATAATATTTTATAATATACAAAGTCGAAGCCTAATTTATGTGTAATGATATTACTTTAATATTATCCCATCACCATAATCATGATGTTAATTATGAACAACATTTTTCCCAGCATCGCCATCAAAAATTTACGGACACGTGATTATTTATATATTTAAGATATGAGTTTAACATAAATTTAGTATAAATTAAATTTTGCTTCTATAATTTCACCCACTGCAGTCATGTGTCCGTACATTTTTTGATGGTGATCTCTCTCTCTCTCTCTCTCTCTCTCTCTCTCTCTCTCTCTCTCTCTCTCTCTCTCTCTCCTGGGGTAGTTTATGAACAACGCGGCATGATCGAGAATATTTTCTACGTTTCCAATATCAGGGACCAAATTCCATAATAAAATCCAGCTTATCGTCTCATGGATTGATTCACCCACTCCAAACAACTTTGATAATTATAACTGCAAATACCATACATATAATGTCCATTATTTTAATTTTTAAAATTTTATGGCAAAGTTCTTTCCTAACTACGAATTCTTTGACATGTTTTTCTGCAGTCTTTTATGTCATGCGGTTTTCTAGATTCCTCATTTTTTAACTCTTTTTCGAAATCTGCTTCTGTCTCAGGGTTTTCACACAACACTCCCTATTCCTGCTCATTTACATTCATTTTTAGTAAAAAAAGTCTCCAGAATAGTCAAAATTGAAAATGTCTAGTCTTTTCGCGCAATCTTTATAAATACCTTCAGTTTTCGATACGTTTTATAAGCACATTTTGCATATAAAAAAGACATTGCTTTGTCTTCATAACGAAGCTTTTAGCTTATTTAGAATACTGTACTTTCTAACATGTGGACGGCAGTTATTCCGCCCCGAACGCATCTGCAAATAAATTTATCCCACCTTTGATATCCATTGCCAATTAACCGATAAAAAGTATTACAATCCTTGTATTAAACAAATTATTCATAAGTCGAAAAGTAAGAATGAAATATATATTCTTAACGATTGTTGGCTACGATATAATATTAATATCAAATAGTTTATTCAGAGTTATCGCGATTGGTAAACTGTTCTAGACTGTTATATTATTGAAAACCAAATTTGTAATATTAAAACCAGAAACATTAATTTAAAAAACAATTATAACTAGCCCAAAAATATATAACTACCCACATTAAAAGAAGGCTTTATCAAAGCGTTAACAACGCTAATAAATGAAGAAAAAAGCATTTCTCACTGTTATCGAAAATTTTATCGATTTAGGTTTCTATGGTTTTTTGCCGGTAATATTACTAATAAAAATGCTAATTGAAAAAAAAGCATTGAAAAATTGACATTGTAATTGAAAAAATAGTTTATAGTTATTGAGACAAATGGTGATTCATTGTCCACCAATTAAATAGAAGACAGATAAAGTTACAGCAAATGATTATGGGGAAGAAATCTGTTCAAGTACTCTAATTAGGATCGTAGAGTGCCTTTGTTGATATTAATATATTTTACACTGGTTCTGAGACAATCGTTGGTCGTCAAGAAAGAATAATATTTTGATATTTGGCCAAAAATATTCTTAGACAAACGTTGAATGATTGCAAAAAAAAGCAGACAAACAAGATATTTTGAATATCTGTGTTTATATAAAAAAAGTAATTCCTTCGGGAAGTCGGCGAAAAAGATACGCGATTGTGCGTAGTAGTAGCCAGAGATCGTCCAATAGCCGAGGGATGATATCACAGACGGCACAATTTTTCCCCGATATTCCGTGGCGCATGTGGCGCATAATGGCGTTAACAGCCGCTGATGCAAAACATCGCGTACGAGTTTCATCATTCATTTCCATGGACACAGAAGAATTGATCGAGAATACCACCGAACAAGATCTAGAAAGCATAAAGGGTTTTCTGCGGAATTCGGTACACGAGTGTTCCCAGAGGGGCTTATATTTTGCCGCTAAATGGTAATGACAAATTATAGTGGATAGAGTTCGAAGACCTAGAGCTAAGCTATAATTTTAAGGAATTAATATAATTCAACCTAGATTTGGTCACTTCTTGCGTGTTTGATTCATTATCCGTGTTATTAACTAACCGTTACTATCTGTTTAACTGTTACCTTTCCTGTAAGACGGCTCCTTCAATCAATTTACTTTCTTTATCTTACTACAAATTTAGGGCCGCTCAAACATTAGCATCCATCCCAAAAACTACCACCACAACGACTACAGCCACAACATCATCAACATCATTATCGCAATCGTTATCCAGCTCTCATCCGTCCTATTCCGTCACAGATGAAGAAGAACAAGACAAATATCTGCTGGCGAAAACATATTTCGATGTCAAAGAGTTCGACAGAGCTGCTTATGTCTTGAACGGCTGTGTGGGCGTCAAGCAGAGGTTTCTGAGAGTTTATGCAAAGTATTTAGCTGGAGAAAAACGGAAAGAGGAGGACAATCATGATATCATGAGTGAGTAAGCGTGGGCAGAGAACTGAACTAGAGGTAGCGTAAGAAAAAATAATGAATTGGCGGCCGAGATGAAGACGTTGGAAGGATGATAGGCGTAGAGACAATATTGTAGAGGGTTTTATGATCCAAAAGATTGCTCAGATTGTCTTTATTATATGTCGTTGCTAATCGTTCACTACTAATGTTTAAACATCAAGGTCCGCTTGATGATCCAAAGGCGGTTAACAAGGAACTGCTTGAACTTATTGATGAACTTGAAACCTGGTACAACAATGGAGAAATGGATGGCTTTCTACTGTACATGTGAGTCAAGTGGAAGGAGAAAAAAGATTATAATGATCCAACCTTCCATTGTATCGGATTACGTGTTGGTCAAAAATTTTTGTAATATTGTTATTCATCTAATAATCACGGATTTCTCTCACGTCCCTTCTCACAACCCAGCTATGGTGTAATTCTCCGTCAACGCTGTGCACAATCAAAAGCGACAGAAATTCTCTTAAAATCAATTAATGCGTACCCATACAACTGGAGTGCGTGGGTTGAGCTTGTGGGAACATTTGCTAATCAGAGTGCGGTATTGTTTTAATGAATTATCTGAGAGGGAAAGAAAGATTAGGACTTTGGAGAGAATTATTATCTGAAAGAATGCGTTGGATTCGGCTTGGGATATCATGATATTTTTTAATAGAATGGGATAAGCCGTAACATAGCCTGTATAATTCCCAACTTACACTTTTACCCTTTATACTTGACTCACAAGGCAAAACACATAAGCAGCCATCTCCCCCAGTCGTTCATGACCAAATTTTTCCAATTGTATTGCGCCGTGGAATTGCACGATAATGCCAAGAATTTTAATCAGATGACTGAAGAAGTGCCCAAAGTGTTTGAAAATAATAACTTTGTTAAGACGCAGAAAGCTATCTATGCCTATCATAATCAAAGTTAGTAAAAAAAATATGGAGAGGGACGTGAAATATTAAGTGGTGTATTGGTCTCTCTTTTAAATTCACTCATCCGTTTCTGAAATCGCACAGATTACGCAGAAGCAGAACAAGAATTTGACTCTCTCATCGAATCAGATCCATATAGGCTGGATGATATGGATATATTCTCAAACGTATTATATGTCATGGAGAAGAAGGCTAAATTAAGTTATTTAGCACATATGAGTTCTGCTACAGATAAATATCGATCGGAAACCATGTGTATTGTTGGTAAGATATAAGAATTGGTCAACCAAGAAAATTATTAGAGAATAAAACATAGTACACATTTATATTCATAAGCTATTACATTACCAATTCCCTCTCTCCCCTCTCTCAATTTTGAAAATCTTAGGAAACTACTACAGCTTAAAATTCGAACGCGAGAAGGCAATCTCTTACTTCAAACGTGCCCTCCAGGTGAACCGTAACTGCTTGACCGCATGGACATTGATGGGACATGAATACGTTGAACTGAAAAATACCCATGCTGCTGTCGTTGCCTATAAGCGGGCTCTTGGTACGATTTTTTTTTTTTTTTGAGGAGATAATTGTGTGGGGTGAAAAGGAATACTCGTCATTTTGAAGTCATCATTGGCGTAATTGTTATCACGATTTGTTTGATTTCGCGTTCTTTCCCGTATTTAATTTCTCTTTCCTTTCGTAGAGGTTAACCCTCGTGACTATCGTGCATGGTTTGGATTGGGACAGACATATGAATGCTTACAGATGCCGTTTTATGCAATGTATTATTATCAACGCGCTGTCGTCCTACGGTAACGTGAATCATTGTGTTGCAAGAATGAATAATCGTCAAACAATTGATACTTTTTTATTGAGATTGCGTAATATTCTTAATTAAAACAAACGTGTCTAGCTAATCGCTCTTTCTGTTTTGCTGATATGCTTTACATTACTCTTATTGATTTATTTCTTTGTAATGTTCTATAGGCCATCCGATGCACGAATGTGGGGTGCTCTAGCAGCTCTATACGCAAAGCAATCTCTCCAAGTGGAAGCAATAAAATGTTATCAACGTGTGCTAGGCTGTACCGACAATGACATAGAATCGTCTACGGCAGCAATTATAAAGTTGGCGCGATTGTATGAGTCATTGAATCGGGATAAGGCAGCTAGCTACTTTGAAATGGTGTTACAGCAGAAGGCCCGACAACTAGCTGTACGTAAGAGGGTGGGATTGGAAAGAATGAAAATAGCGATTTAAGAGAGTGTTTAGATTTGGGCTGAAAAGATTGAATATTGACGGAGCCATATTAACGACAAATTTAGACGGTCGATGAGGATGAAGCCGAACATGCGCATATATTCTTGGCATATTACAAACGAGACAAGGGCGATATAGCGGCGGCGACTTTACATGCTCAAGAAATGATGGAATATGGTGACGCGGTAATGTTCATGAATTTTATTTGTTTTTTATCTGTAATTGCACTAATTGTGTGGCTTAGTTTTTGTGCTGCCGAAGTTGTCAAAATATAACGATTCATCTTACGGTTGAATTTCGATTGAAATAGGCAAAGGAAGAAGCAAGAAAACTAATGAGCGAATTGAACACACGACAAAATGCTCTCCCATTTAGTTAATATCCGCTTTTTGTCAATTCCAATCAAAATAAAATTGCAATGTTCTTATTGTATGAGTTCGGAAATTGTTATTCAACTCTTTACGAATTGTTATTATTCTACTAATTAATACATTGTAGGAAGCAGTAGCACAAATTATTCGTGAATACATAGACTATCATATTACTATTACCTAATAACCGCTGATGACACATTGTATCGATGTTTCTAAACAATGTATTTGGTGACGGCTGTTATTGTTACTAGTTTTTTTTCCTTTCGTTTGCCAACAAGTGTGCTGTAACGGGAAGCTCATATTAGCAAGTTGTCAATGGTATTGAATAAAGTGCTTTACATTCTGATCGGCTATTCCCAATAATAATAATAATAATAATAATAATAATAATAATAATAATAATATGTGTGCTATTAACCTATCAGAAATACAAAAATTGCAAATTTGATCATCATTTCCGAATATTAATATATTGACATTCTGAACGTGGCGAATTATTGTTTAGGTGATGGTTATTGAACAAAACATGCACCCCTTTTGATATATTTTAGGTAATAATTATTTGAGCCTTTTATAAGAAGCGATTTTGACTTGTGCTCGTATGCAAAGACTCTTTCCTAATATATAAAATCTCCTGAAGTCTCGAAATAAGTACAATTTATTTTGACGAGATTATGTTAACTGCGTTTCGCTTATTAACATAATATTTAATTAGACAACGTATGCATTACTATTTCAAATTGCGATGTGGGGGGGGGGGGGGGGGGTAGGTCAAAGCTAAATATCTTCTTTTATTAAATCAGCAATCGGAAGTATCTGACTACGATGTTGGGCATCATCTTGAAAAGAAAATACGATATCATGATTCCTAAAATTTTCGGTACAAATTGACTTGTGAGTAACAGCGTTTATCAAGTCCTCAATTAAAAGACTGCAAACGTATCAGAAGAGATGTATCAATATATAACCCGACTGATTTGAGTGTTGCGATATTCCTATTTAGTGTACAACTGAATACCATTTTGGGACATTCATAGTAAGAGTGTTGTATCACAACCGCAGTGCTTTATTAGTCCCAATTCCTTATCTTGCACAAACGATAGGCAGGTCGAAAACATCGTATAAACAATGTCACTTATTGGAATGACATCCTAGTTTTTTGTCGATCACTTTTTTGAATGAACTGTACATGTAAGAATATATACGTTAACACATGCCTTTTGAGCATATACAGCGTGGAAACCTACCGTTGAGCAAACTTTTATTACAAGAAGGGTTATAATTATTATTGTTGTTGTTATTATCCATGATGTTAATATTGTTTGTGGACGACATCATCGTGTGATTTTAGGCAATACTAATACATAGTAATAGGCTGTCCAATTAGGTACATAGTATAGGCTGTTTAATTGGGCACCTGGTACATAGTGATCGGCAAATTCTACTTCCATTACAAGGCAGTATCGCTATCGCAACGTTTGTCCCGTTTGTCACCCTCCCCTAAAAATCTGTGAATATTGCTTAGGTAGCATAAATCGACCATTTCAGGAATCAATTCTATTAATAAACAAACACATATAGTTACCTGAGATTAAGAATACGAAGAAGAAATTAACCTTAAATTCTACTCATTTTCAAAGCAGTTGCTCAGACTCACCGTCCATTGTCTCCTCAATATTACGAAGATTATGCGCATAAAGTGTACAGTTTACCGGGAGATGATGGACATGTGTTTCAACCTTGTGGTTGCTTTGCACTTTCCGAACATTCTCGAAAAGCAACGACTTGCCGTGTTGATTAGTAAACCCAATATGTGGGTCACACATGATATTTTTTTTCTTCATAGATAAAACTTGTTATAGTTTAGCTATTCCCAATTGAACCCGGTATGAGATATTTCATATACGAGAACGCCGGGGGAAGATTAGACCTTGTACTAACTAAATCATTCCTATGCGGCAAACAGATGCATATACATGCAAGCTTTGATATTGCTTACTAATAAAATCTCTTGCTCTTGGATAAACGTTCTCGAATATTACTGCCAAATGATATATTGTATATATATATAATATATTTCGTCAAAAGTAAATAACCGGAATCCGAATCTCGAAAAGACAAAGTTTTGTAATACCTTTCCGCAGTAATATTTACATAACTAACATACGTAAGCCCAAATTTTTATATAAGCGACCTCTTCGTCTTGAGTCAAACCACAAAAAAATTTCTTACACACGCAGGTTTAATAGTATCAATAATACTCTCTTTGTTACATATAACAAATAGTCCAACATGCTAGACTATGATAATTACATGAAGTACGTTACCGATAAGGTCAGAAACTTATCCCCAGCACAAAGGGATGAGCTGCACGTAACAGCCGGCGAAGTTACTAACCTTGACGGCGCTAAGCGGAGAAAGAAGCCTTGGCCTTCAAGAAGCGCCGAAACTACGAAAGTTAGATACTGTTTCGCTCTGTTTGCTCTAAAGACAAAGGTTGGCGGAAGCAGAACCAAGGATATAAATAAATTCCTTGTACAAGTTTATGTCAACAAGATAATTCTTGGACACTGTTCGAATATACTGAGAGAGTTGGTATTTAATACTATAATGTTAGCATTTCAATAAGAATTTTCTTGTTATAATTGATGATAATAATGTGTTCTGTAGATATGGAATACTGAGTGACCGTTCATGGTATTTAATAACAGAATACCCCGAATATGGGAATCTCTGCGAATTTTTAAAGAACGAGAAAAATGCATCTCTTCTAAGCTGGGAATGGAAAACTAGACAAGCATGTAATATAGCACAAGCGCTTTCTTTTTGTCATAGCAGAAATATTTTACATCAAGATGTCAGAAGGTAAGTTAATGTCAGCGATGATGACAGATGGCGATGTTTACAGAACGTCTATCTGTGCTTCCGTTATGAACTCTCACTTACCAAAAACTTTTTCATAGTCCAAACGTAGTTATTAATCAATTTATGACGGCAAAGTTGACAAATTTTGGGTTTCAAACGATAATTCATGACAACAAATGCGTCTATGAAGAGGGCAACCAGAAAATTAGATGGTTGGCTCCCGAGAAACTTAAGGACAACAGAGTACCATACTCTAGGGAGACAGATGTATACAGGTAATCAATCGTTGGTGTTAGAAAGGACAATTTTCTCCACCATCATACTTGTTATGTAGTGGAAGCGCTCGTTAATCCGATTGCTCTATGTCTGACTCTTTTCATATACTTTTATATAGCTTTGGTATGTTATTGTGGGAAATATCAGCACATAAAATACCTTACGAGGATGTCCTGGACCCTAGCAAAGTGAAAAAACGAGTAGAGGATGAACAGCGACCTGAAATTAACCCCGATACACCCTCGGAATTTGCTAAAATAATGACATCTTGTTGGAAACAGAATCCTCATGATCGCCCGAAAATGGAAACGGTGTGGGAAAGATTAGGAAGTTAAGATATATGCGTAATCATTAATGACGACAATATCTTGTATATAGTTTCCAAATTTTTTATGATATATTCGTATATACATTGTACAATAAATAATGTCTACAGTGAAGGTTGGGGTGGGTTTGTGATGATCATTCGTACATGTATAATATTTCGGAACCTATATTTCCGCAGAACGATCATGCATGCATTGGTAATAACATTAGACAAAGTATCGAAATTATATACTAATTATTTATTTCATATATATTGTACATTAGCTTTTATTTACCTAGTAATAAAAAAAGAAGACGTTTTATTGGTTTGATAAGCAGGCGCCCTTACCCATAATTGATTCTTTGCTACTTATCCATTGTAATTTTGTAGATTTCTTTATGCAAAGTCTGACTGAATTACTTCCTCTTTGACGACGTCATTGCATACCTGTCTGAACAATGTTTGATGAATAATCTTTCATTGATTGCCTTGGGAAGCTATCTTGCTGAACTTATGTGGTATAGAGCAATAAACATCCTCACTGACGGACAACTGGAAGCCATTGTTAGAATACGCTAAGAGTGAAAAAAACATTACATGAGCTACCATAGCTAGAATTCTGTAAACTATTACTGCTACAACGTAGATCGATAATGTCATTTGGGCATACACAGAAAGAACGTTCGTTAAGTCAAGTCATAAGTCCGTTAATTCGTCTAACTGATCGAGATGCTAAATTACATCCGTAATGTTTCAAGACATAAATAATGTATCAACATTGTTTCTTCATTCGCATCGTAACAGTAAGCCTGACAACATAAACCAATTTGGAACCTGAGAATAACCCAAAAATAACATAATACAACATTGTATTCTCGTAGGAATCGGAACATGTAAGTCTAAATTTTACTAATAATTATATGACAAATCTATCCGAAAATCCTTGTCAGTAAATGTTATTATTATGCGGCAATAGTTCTTGTATTGTTTTGAACTATTAGTTTATTGTGAGCTTGCAAAGATTACTACTACAAATATGTGTTGGCTTTTTTGCAATTCGATGAATAGATTAGATTACACTACATGTTAAACATTTGCTTCAACTATAATTTAACGAGTCCCTATGTATATGGTGACTGAGCACCAATACTAATTTCTTTTTAAGTAATCATAGATACTTCATTTATAGTTCCAGGACACCAAAGGAGGTCTGACTGTTAATGATGAGATGAAGCAAATGAAAAAATTATTAAATTCTGTTGCTGAGATTGTTCTCAAAATCTCATTCAGCAAGAATTAGATAATAAGACTGCTGACTGAGAAAAAAGAATTTATATTTAGGGTAAATATAAAGGATTTTAACCAAAATGCGGTAGGATATGAGATAATGATATCCCAGTGTGGAAACAATGGGAAGATACATGGAAGAGATTTATTAACAGTGTTATTGTTCGTCACTTTGACCAAGTTTTCTCACAAATAGTTCTAAACGTTGCCCGCATCCATTAAGGCATAACTAAATTTACTGGCAGTTTTTCATACCTCCTATTGTCAAAGTATAAATTCACATCCAAATGTCGCGCTAAACTATCTGATAAACGAACAAAACAGTAGCCTTCTAAGCAATACGTAATGAAATTAAGTAAATTAAAATTTGCGATTGTTAAACAAGTTTATTTCTAAAAACAATTATAAGAAATTTCTTAAAAAACGCGTCAAATTTTATAGTTCTTTCATAATTAATATACTCATATGGTTATTATTGTTGTTCTAATCATCTTACGGTTGCTGTTGATGAAGATACGATTTACAGTGTTTCATTTATATTGCTCAAAACGGAAACATTTTTGATATGATAAAGTTTAGCGAATGCTTATAAAGTAAGGTGAGACGCCATTTTTAGACCCCCCGTCACGAACTTAATTTTGTGTTAACAATGTGCAAATTTATAATGCTTTTTGTGAGACTAAGACGTAAATTCGTTTCGTTCTGTATTACTGGACGCAATTCATGACACGCCTTTGTAACAGGACGTAATCGAGTGTTCGTGACACTAACTTTGCATATACGAAAATCGATGAAGTCAGTCAGCTTCAGTTGGCCGCCATCGATATTCAAGATTTTACTAACAAAGAACAAGAATCGAAAATAAAAAAATTAACTTTATTGGAAGCCAAATAAACTGTGGAAACCCCCTATCTTAATTGGACCTCATGAACAGATTAGGGATACTACAGTTTGTTTATTATTTAGCAAAAAATGAGAAACAAATAAAAGTTTCCGAATTATTAGTTGTAGAATAATTAACAAAAGCTAATTATGATCAACCAAAACACTTAGCGCACTTCTCATGTCCGTCCTGAAGCAAATTTCACTGCAACGGTAGTGTCAGAGAAAATTGGTTTGTTTACTATAAAATTATCTGATTAGGTTGTGCAGGCTTTGAAAAAGCCAAGTCTCCAAATTCATCTCTGAAGCCAAAGAAAAATAAAGCAAACTGATTAGAGTTAGAATACTAATGAATGAATATTATCATAAAAGGTATTCTTGCCTTTTATAATCCAAAGGGGGTGGAGTTAGCATTAAAGTAAAATAACTAAACCTTATCCTCTAATTTCATTTTCTTGGTTGTAGTTGGCGCAGCTGAGTGAAAACAGTAATGATAATGAGCAGCAACAACAAAACAACAATAATAATTGAAAGGTAAAGACTGAATAAAATAAGAGATATGCAGTATTAATATAGGCAATTGTGATAAGGTACTAGTACTGCTAACGAGTTACTTTTCCTGATAAACTCACAAGAGAAACAACCACATTACCATTACTATGTCACTCTACTACTACGTTAGCTCCAAGCAATATCTTTTTTTTTTGTCAGCTAATAAATCTCCTGCTTATGCTGCTCTAACACTCCTCTCTTACCTTGCTGAATTAGAATTCTTGCCTCTTGGAAGACTGCATACTTGCGTTGCCACAATTCCAAATATATTATCGCGGTTTTCTGCAGGACATGCTCCCACTTCACCAGCATCTCCCTTGTCTCTCTCTCATCACTGTCAAGTTTGTCTGTCAGCATCCTGCTGTTCAACTCCTTTAACAAGTCACCGTGACCATCATTATAAAATTTTTTTAGTGCACTCTTTGCTTCTTTCAGCTTATCCTTCGCATTGTCCACTGTCTTCTTGTATTCTTCCAGTTCGTTAACAATATCCATGTCAAGTGACAGATTTTTTGGGGGCAAATTACGAAAAAATTTGTACGCATTGGTCGCACGGCATAATAATAAGCAGCTGTTTCTCACATATTCTTTTTATTTTCTATCCATAGCAGTATTGATTTAACGCTTTAATCTTGAGATTTGTTATATTTTTCACTGTAAAATACCTATTCTCTGTAGATAACCGTAACTTTAGAACATAACTAGTAAGAGATTTACAAAAGAGTAATTTTCATTTATGCAGCACGGTCTCTTTATTAACTAATTAGAGAGAGTTGTTTTAAATGTAACTCTATTTTCTGTCATCGATGTCCTGATAATCTAGATTTTTGGTATGCATTTTTTTAACAATAGCCCAAAGATTTAATAAGATTAAAGGTCTGGATTATATCATATTAGTTCATAATGTTGAGGACATATTTTTTCAAGAAATGTTTAGCAAGTTGTCTAATGTGGTTGAAATTATTATAAAAAGATTGAAAAGCCAACTTATTAGCATCCGCGTGTCTTTCTTATTTTTTCAAAATTTAACAATAATTACAGAATATGTTAATGAGTTTGAAAGTTGGGTCACGTGTTAAGAGTAATTATCTTGCTGAGCCAACATATGCTGTCCAGTGTTTTCTTCCGTACCCGTTATACATTGTATTATCGTGTAGTTAGATCCATCCTCAGCGTTAATATCTCTTTTTCCACAGTAATGTTTCTGTTAGATTCTCATAAGAATATCCGTATTTCGCTTCGTACCCCATGACTTCAATACTCTACTAATATTTTAACCCGAGTTTTCCCTCATTGACGGGATAACACTTTTGGCTAACAATAATTTGCCGAATAAGTATCAAACCTTTTAACGAGCTTGTTAAACGCTCGGCTTTTATGCGGTATATCGTTTTACTGCTACGAACATTCCTTTTGTATTAAACATAGAGTTTATAATTGCGGTTTTACTTGTTTTGTTGGTTACAAATAATACTGTCAATTCAAAGAATTATATAATAATTGAACCTTCTCATGCTTTGTTATTAATCGCCATAATTTTAACGAAACATCGATATAAGTATTCCCTAACCTGTCTTATTAGTCATTAAGAAAACCTTACATAAAATATTGATAGCAACAAAGAACAAATAACTAAATAATACACGAGTTCTACCAACTGTCACCTGTTGAATAATTTACAGTAGTTTAGATAGCAAACAAGGTGTTACTTATGCTTGTTCCTATGGTCGTAATAAGACATATAACTGCCAATAATTTCTTTACATACTGTATATACTTTCATCGGTAAGTCTGCATATTAAGTTGGTAAAGTTCCATCACTAAACATCGACGCCGTTGGCGTAGAGACGAGCAAAATTTCGTCACTGATGCCTAAATTCTGCACCAGATATGTACAAGGAACTTGATTAGCGTTGTCGTATGTCGTCCTGGAAAGCATCGACACTTATCCACGATATTTACGAGAACGATACATGACATGCCGTTTATCGTAATGAAGTCATGTGAGAATTGGAATAAATAAATCAGTACGCGTTTATAAAGGAATTACCTTATTATTATGTTTAGTGATACATTAAGGCTAGTTAATATTAATATGTCAATGTCTTATAACAAGCGGCGATACATTATCAATCTAAAGTCCCGTCGCAATGAAAGATCAGTCTATATGCTTTTTATTTACTCTTACAAAAATAGATGTCATTAACGGGTTCTGTTCATTTCCCCGACAATTATTTTCCGAAAAATATTCCGACACCAGCCTGTTAATAGTAATATTTATTGTCCGGAAAATAAACAGCTCCCTACAAACGAACAGCCTATGCTTATCCACAATGTGGACGTGACCGGTGATACTCTCGAGATCAAGACGCTTATTTATCAAGTTGAAGTACCTAAATTGAGAACATCACTTGTGTCGAGCCCACTGCTGCAGAGGCTTGGCTAACCTCTACTCCTGCTACAATATCGTTGACATACGCTAGTCTTAGTAATAAACTTAGTTTCAGTCTAGACCAATCATATATAAAAACAGCTAGACTTGCAATTTTGAGAAACTGATTGATGTCGCTTGCTTCGAGTAACGATGTTTAAACCAGGATAGAGAAAAGAGAGTGGTTAATTTGCCCAGAACCCTATGTCAACATCAATCACTATAGTGCTATTAAGTTGACAGTAAACTTGAAACTACTGATACAATGTTAGTGAAAAATCCAGTCACAACAAACGCGTCAACTCTATATAGTGCATACAGTTGACGCTGCCTATACCGAACTGACCGGCTGGAGAATTTAGTTCGTTATAACCAGAGCTTGCGTTATAATCCGATTTATTGATTAGGAAAAGTCGGGTCTGGTGATTCTGGTTCGGTATAGGCAGAGTCAACTGTACTCCCTTTTTCTTTCGTCAAGATCACCTCCATGGTAAGCATTGCTTTATGCACTTTCCGTTGTTTTGATATGTTGTACAGTTTGTATTGCAGGATAACAAAACGATGAATAGTCGTATTATTTGCATTTTCGATCATTTAGGAATCGTTCAAACAACGCTCGCATTGTTGTGATGATAATAGGTAACAGTGAGTCGTGTCTCGGTATATACTGTAACGAAAACTGTAGCGATATGCCGATAATCTCAGGTTTTGCATTTACTTCCTCAACTTTATTACACCGCAAGGTAGTCTGTGAAGACGCTTTCACAAATCGCCACGTATAGCTCTGTAAGTGTCACCCTTAAAGAGTGAAAAACAACTGCCAGTCGCGTAGCCATGTTTATTTTGAAATGGTGAAGCTCAATGTACGCGATATGTATCATATGAGATTGCAGATCATGTGACATGTTCGAAATTAATTTAATATTAATGACGACCAAAAACGACATCCTCCATGCTCGCTGTAATGACAACAGTGACTTCAAAGGACTGACAACGATAGGAGCACGGATAGTACAAGACGCCACCTAATGAGTCTTTTAACATTTTGTACAGATTGAAAGATTACTGATAGTGGTAGTTTTGTGATAAAGTATCTCCTTACTTGTGCACTCGAACACTCTCCCCTGCTTGCTCACCCGTGTTTCCTGATGAACGCCTACTCTCCAAAGTAAAAAGATATCACGACAGCTTCAGATTTATATATTAGTGTGACATTAGCTGAATTATAAGATCGACATGATCTGCATGCAGAACAAGAATGTTCTGAGATCACAGACACGTTGGGATTAAAGTTTATAAATGATTCAGTTCTCGTTTGCAGACGTGCGCCGTCGTGGCTTTCTCCTATCTTTGTAATGAAGATACGTTGAATGATATGAATATAGTATGATTTGATCGATAATTTTACCTCCATTGCATACTGAGAACGCGTTTAGCATAAGCGTAATTCATGTGATCATAGTCACGCGTCTGTTTGTTTTGCTTGTTGTCGTGATTCGCGCGATTGCTCCGAACAAACACGTGTATCGTACCACCACAATAAATAATACGCGTGTCATGCATGCTTTGAATTCTGACTTGTCACCTTTCCATCAGCTGATCATCACACGATCTCGATTAATCACCTGCAATCGGTTCACAATTACTCTTTTTTTGTTGCTCTCACACCAAATAGTAACTCAGCAATTGGGTGAAGTATCAAAAGAAATTTTTTCTTATAAATAGCCCAACACCCACCATCCTTCCCTTATAACTGCTCTGACGCTCTATCGCAGATTAATTCACTTTGCGTTACTACCTTTTGCGTTACTACCAATACAATCAAATAGGCATATCAACTTACTGAAACGTCACTTTTATTTAATAATCATGCCCGGCCAGAACACAAGCACTCGCTCCGGAAGAAAGTCTGCTTTAAAAGAAACAGACAACAATAAGGAGAACCATAAACCGAATACACCATCGGTCGATAAGCTGTCGATGAAAGAGAAAGACGGCTCTGACGCACTAGACTATGAGAAAAACGAACCTCTTTTACAACCCAACCCCAAGCGATTTGTACTGTTTCCCATAAAATATCAAGAAGTATGTTGGTTACACTGATCTGCACTGCGTATGACTGTTTACTCCCACATGACGTATTGACATTCACTCGAATACTAGATTTGGCACTTTTACAAAAAAGCCGAGGCATCTTTTTGGACAGTAGAGGAGGTCGACTTGTCTAAAGATCTTAACGACTGGGATAACAAGCTCACCGATGACGAAAAATATTTCATTTCGCATGTATTGGCATTCTTTGCAGCGTCTGACGGTATAGTGAACGAGAATTTGGTCGAAAGGTTCAGCAATGAAGTACAAATACCAGAAGCAAGGTGTTTCTATGGGTTTCAGATAATGATAGAGAACATCCATTCGGAAATGTATTCACTGTTGATCGACACATATATCAAAGAACCTGCGCAGAGGGAATTCCTATTTGACGCAATCGAGACAAGTAAGCGAAAATTGGGGGAGGGCATGTGTTCAATATCTTACAATAGATGAGATCTCGATATTGTGTGCGATCATTCGACAAATACCCTTTATTGTAACAAGTTTATTTTGTTTTGTAACATTGTGCTAATAGCATTAGATAATCATGTCGATCATCTTTGACTAATAACTGTTATTCGTTCACATTCCGATCACCTTAAAAAAATTGTAGTTCCATGCATCCGCAAGAAAGCAGACTGGGCGCTTCGCTGGATCGCCGATCAGAAATCCTCCTTTGCCGAACGTCTGGTTGCATTTGCTGCAGTTGAAGGAATATTCTTTTCTGGTGCTTTCGCTTCCATCTTCTGGCTCAAGAAACGGGGAATGATGCCCGGACTAACGTTCTCCAATGAACTGATTTCGCGCGACGAAGGACTCCATTGCGATTTTGCTTGCCTTTTGTTCTCTCATTTACGCATGCGTCCAAGTCAAAAGAAAGTGGAAGCGATAATTGTCGAAGCTGTATCCATAGAACAAGAGTTTCTTACCGAATCGCTACCGGTTGATTTGATTGGAATGAATTCGACACTGATGAAAAGATACATTGAATTCGTTGCCGACAGGTTGTTGGTTGCTCTCGGATGTCCAAAGTATTACAAGAGCGATAATCCGTTTGATTTCATGGATTTGATTTCGTTACAGGGGAAGACAAACTTTTTCGAAAAGAGGGTATCTGATTACCAAAAAGCCAACGTTATGAGCAGAGTAACAAGCTCAAATCCATCAGATAACACATTTACACTTGATGCTGATTTCTAATTTAAAATAATAATTAAAAAACGGACATTTTATTTACTTTATGTTCATTAAACCAATTACGTAGTTTGTACGTAAGTTTCAAATTACCTGATAAGTATGTGGTACCAAAGAATGTAATAATTCCAACACTAAATTTAGTAAAAGAAGGTTCGATCTCAACTTCTAATTTCCCCCCTGGAAAATGCTCAATTAAAAAGGCCGACTTTCTCATAGCCCAAACATCCTATTCCCAGAACTAAAAGAAAACCATGAATTCCTCTTGGAATTTAATGTCATGAGTTTCCTAGTTCTATTCATGAAGCAATTGACATCTCTGCCTAACACGAGTTAGTCAATAAGATTTACTTCACATAAAATAACGAAACACTTGTGAAATAGTCTGACGAGTAAGGGAATATCGTTCGTTTTGTCATATATGACACTGACTGCATAACAAGCTCACAACATATATTGTTCCTCAGATTACTAAAGTTTCTCATAATAGTACTTGTTACAACCATTATTACTATATTTCATTTTCTCTTACTCACCTCTTTTACTCCTCATACATAGTTTTGCATTCCTTTTTTTTTTTTTTTTCTCTTCCCGTTTGCTAAATTAGGGCAAACCCCGCTTTATAAACAACAAAAAAAAAGAACCAAGTTAATGATAATGCTAGCTAATACCCACTCGATACAATCTTTCATTGAACGTGAAGAAAACTGGGAAGACGTCGAATTCCCAGTATCTGGATTAATACCTCATGACAAGTTGTCAGTTACAACACGTGAGCCGTTTCCGGATTTTAGTGAAGAGGAATATGATGAGGAAGAAGATTCATTCGGATCGGATTGCAGTACATTAATAGCCAAGTTTAGTCCGCAAGCCGTCCAGATTAATGGCAACATGATGTTTGACCCAGTGAAAAAGCAGTGGTCAAGGATAAAACGCTCGCATGACGAAGAGTCTGATTGTTCTGATGACGACGACGACGACTGGCTAGTAGATGACAATAACAGTAATAATAAGGAGGAAGAAGATCAGTTTAAGGTTGGAAGAGAATTCGATATTACACCGGGATTGGAGGCGATGTTGTTTGCTGCTGAAAGACAGCATGGTAAAGATATGATGAAATGGTATCCGGCACCTCGATTTCCCAAGAATGAGGAGAGGTTTGGATTGAAGAATATGACTGTTCTTAAAGGACATCTGTATGAGATCAGAAAGGTGGGTAGGCGGAGAAGAAAGGGAGCGCAAGGCTTTTTTGGATGGTTCAAGTGTGGCAATCGTTAAAATTCTGGCCATCACAAAGTATGTCAACGTTGGTGTTGAGACACAAGTAATCATAGACTTGATGATTAGTTAACTTACGTTCTTTGAAATGAACAGGTGCCACCCGTTTGCAAGTCTCCCGGTCGTTCGTCCCGCCACTCATCCCGCCGCCACTCATCCCGCACCCGTCGATCGGCTCGACAGTCCGCCGGTTCTCGTCGTTGGCGTTAAGGAAACCCTGCATGCGTACCAAATGTGATCTTTGCATATTAATCTCCACCAGAGCACTTCATCACATATAATTCTGCATTCTGCATTGTATTCATTCTGTACTTTTATTGTCAGTACCCATTACTTATTGATCGATTTGTTTGCCTTCATTTTTTTTTTACCTGCGTTAATTAATTCGTTAATTAATTACATTACATTCTTGTAAAATCTGTAAATAGACATTTTCACGTACTTAATCAAGCAATTCGCATGACGCTTCTATTTGCAAGATGAAGTGCTAATTCCCATAATAATGAACACATCTGCGCGCAATTTTGATAGATGAATAAATTATTTGGAAAAAAAAGAAAAGTTAACCGCTTCAACATTTATTGTGTGTTTGCTTTTTGTCCAGCAATTAATAGACAATGAAATACATGTCAGCTATCGGTTAGCGATGATGTTACACGATATTTTGGAATAGTGAGGATGACGAGGCATGACATCTTATCTTCAAATGATGCTTGGAACTGTTTCGCGTCGATTAGCAAACTTCTGCTCTGTTGGTATTTATTAAGGTTGAATACGCTAGCTCTACGTTATTCATCTATTCAAGCTTGAATCTCTTTCAGTCAGGTTTTATTCATTCGGACGTCAAGTCGTCTCTTCGAATATATCACTTGCGTCAAGCTTCAACTTTACCTGCAGTCGCGAATACAAGAAATCCTCCGCAATGGACACCGAAACAGACTGCGACTGTTGCCTCACTGATAAGACAATATTTCGTAACTGCGTATAGTTTTAATACGTATAAGATAGTGAAGGAATTGGAAGAGAAGGGATTTACCAGAGGACAGTCTGTGGCTATAATGAAGTGCTTTAGGGCTTTATTACTGGATACGTCTACAACCCTAAAGTCACAGATGCTTGCGAAATCTGGATTGGATAATGTGAATGGAGCCATATTTTATTTGTTTATCGAACGATAGCAATATTGACTTTTACCCAATTAACTTTATCCTTTTCCTTTTGACAGGAACTATATCTCTTCCGCGCAGCTCTTAGCGAGCTTAGGACAGAAATGCAGATTCTGCGTAAAAACGATACCGCTGCTCTCCTCTCCCAAACGTCGCAAATTCAACGAGATCTCAGTGCGATCTCCCGCCGCATGACTGATGATATTTCAACACTGAAAAACGAGATGCAGATTGATTTCAATAATCGAAAGGACGATATAAGGCTCGATCAGAAAAAAATGCAGCTAAAGTTGGAAGAAATGAATAATCGGTGTATGATTGCTTTAGGGGAAATAAGAACGGCGGTTGAGGCGCTCAAGTGGGAGACTACGAGGAAAGGAATAAGTGAGTTGAAAGGGAGGTTGATGAAATTAATGGGGGACGTCAATTACAATTACTGATTGATACGTGTTGGGTTGCTTTATCGTCTACAGTAGCGATACTTGGGATAGGGGCGTTTGGTTTATTGGTCATGTTTGTTATGGAGAAAAGCGCTCGAAAGCAACAGGCGAATCAGAAATCGACATTTCCTGAACAGCAGGATGAAATGACTTTGGGATATATTGCACCAGTGCAGTAGCAGAATGAGCTTTCTTCTCATGGTTTACGTGAAGCAGTAGAGACTGGGAAGAACGTGTTCTATTTATGTAAATTATTCCGTGACCTGTCTGACAAATCTGGCAGATTATGGCTATTCGCGACTTTTGCTATCTGATAATCAAAGTCTTCGCGTTTCTTGGAGGCATGCAGCAAATATATTGCTGCCAGTAGCGCACTACTATATAGGAGAAAAGATATCTTAATAAAGTTATCTCGACGAGAGAACCATAATTAAGTTTGAAGGCGCATGCCGTCACTCATCTTTAGAATAGTGATTGGATTGTAGTGGATTTTTGCTGGTGTTTACCATCAATTATAGGAATGCAGATACTCTACAAGTGACGAATAGAAAAAAAAAAAAGGTAAGGTTTGCATCTCGTCTAAACCTAAAGTTCCTGCTCTTGCTACACTTTGCTTTGGTTAGCAGTTGTCTCTTGAGCCCGACCTAATTAACAATTTTAATGTAAAATCGTCAGATTGTTAATGCATATTATGTTAAACATTGACGCACAAGTCCGACTCGCGCTTTGAAAGTTTATAAAATTGAACTTGAATTAGCTGTCAACCTAAATTAGCAGCAACATCACAAGCAAAGTAATTAGATCGCGTATAAATTCAAAGTACACCATGCGAAGTGTGGGGATCGGAGAGATTTGTATTTCGCCGACGTTACACAATAAACACGTGGTTTCGATATACAACAAAATTGCCTCCAATACTCAATAAAGAGAATCCTCGACATCAACTACCTTTTTCAACAACTTCTTTCTTCTAGCATGGATCCCTATCGACCTCCTCCATACGGTACTTCAATTATTTTATTTTTGTTTCTTTCAATTACAGCTATCTTTACCCTGCCATCCGAGTCTGCAATTTTGTTGATCAGCTCCTTCTTTCTCTTTCTGATCTTAAGCGCCGTACCGACCGCCCTATAGCATGCCGGGCAGTATACCAAGTGGAATTCCAAACTTTGGCCAGCCAATGCATAGACCAGGCTTCGTTCCAGGTCCCTTCCACGGACGGCCAGGGTTTGGCCATCCGCCTCGTTCAGGCTTCACTGTGCAAGTTCCCGGAGGACCAGCGGCTGGCAATTCCAACGAATCCGAAAAACTCACAACCCTTTTTATAGGTGGCATCTCAACCGGCGTAACTGACGAATGGATGGAGAAAGTTCTCAAGGTAATTAACCCGTTACAGAATACTTATTAATGGATCGAAAAGAAAAAAAAAAGAAAATTAAAAATAAATCAAAGGTGAAAAAAATCCATCGCCATTATTTGTCAACAAGTTGACGATGTTTTACCCAAAACTTCGAAAGGAATCATTGCAATAAAGTATTGGGTATTTATTTGGGAAACTACAACACCTTCAAAAAGTCTGTGCTGGCCTTGGACGTTTTAGTCGAACTCTAACGAAGGTTTGGTACAAAACTTAAATTTTTGACCTTCGAAATTGATTGCGACGAGGGAAGACCGTGTCATAGTCCTTTGAAGACTATAGAACGCAATTTCATAGTGTCGGAAATTATATCGTTCCTTCGCGTGTGGCTTATTTTAACGTTGCTAACCTTTCTCGCTCCTGATACTTATTACTTCTCTCCACATGGAATTTAGACGTGTGGCGCGTTGAAGGCGTGGAAGAGGGTTAAAGATCAATCAGGCAATCCGAAAGCATTTGGATTTGCCGAATATGCCAACGCCGATAGTGTCTTACGAGCATTACGAGTATTGGGGGGCGAGGGCGCAGCAGATGAGAGAAAAGATAATGGCGTAGTTTTGCCTGCATTGGAAGAAGGGACGTCACCAAAAAAACTCTTAGTAAGTTAATTACTATGGCTACTCTCTTGTTAGACTTTTTCTATCCGTGTCGCTGTATGAATTCATTGTGCAATTATTGTTAATAGGTCAGGGCTGATGAAGAAACGAGAAAATATCTAGACCAATACGAAGCCGCAAGACCGAGAACGGCGGTATGTACATGCTGATAGTACTTAGTTTCAAAATTTATACTTTGTATTAATTTTGGTTTTTCGGATTGTTGCTTTTTTTTTTCTTTTCAGCATGATAGCGAACAAGACAAAAATGCACTACTTGCAGTCATAGCCGTTATCGAAGAGATGACAAAACCGCAGGATCAATCAAATTCCCCGTCATCAAAATCTTTGCAAGAGGACGCCAAATCAACAACATCTTCACTGGCGGCCGAAAATTTAGAAAAAAATGAGGAAACAGACCTTCCTGCTGATTTACCACCTGAGCAGAAAGACCTGATATATCGCGAAATAGCAATATTTAGAGAACGTGCTGCACAACGCGAACGCGAGCGCCGACGAGAAGACGAAGAGCGGGCTAATCGTCGAGCAAAAGCAGAAAAAGACAGAGAGGAACGGCGCCGTGGGAATGGGGATAGAGATAGGGATAATAGGGATAGACAATTTGGACAATATCAACAACCAGTAAATTTTGTTCCTGCTCGCGAGGATAAACATGATTATGTTTTAGATGATGAAGATGAAGAACGAAGACGACAAGCCAAGAGAGAAAAAGAGTTAGAGATGGCGTTTAAAGAGGTTGGCATGAACAATTTAATGAACGTGTCGATTCTGTAAAAGCTGTACATTTACAATTCAATGTTTAATTCAAACCGTACTGTGCATTTGAACTGTTGTTATTACTGCCTAGAGAGAAAGACGTTGGGAGCAACGCGAAGCAAAATTTGCAAGGCAGTACGACAGAGAGATTCGACAAGAAGCAGATCAGAAGGAAAAGGAAATACGTGACAGAGAAATAATGGCGAGAAAACTCGCTGAATGGAACGATGATGTTGAAGCAGAGCGTGGCACCGAACAATATTACAGAGATCGGTATGGTATTTGTATTAATCATTGTTTTTATTTTCGTGTCCATTCTTATGACCATATATTGCTTAGATCACGATGGTGGTACCATAGACAACAAGTGAGAGCTCGCGAGCTTGCAGCGGACGAACAAGACCGCCTTCAAGAACAAGAAGAAATAGAGGCAGAAAAACGGCGACAACAGAGAGAACGAGCACTCGAAGAACGTAAACAAAATGAAGAATTAATAGAAAATGAGAAAGTGACTAAACCTCTTTCCGAAACAGATACAAATTCTACTCCTAATGTACAAGATATAAACGGCTCTACGCAAACAAACAATGGTGGCATCAAAGCAAAATTAACACTAAACATAACAAATAAACGGCGAGCAGCGGTTATGGCGGCTGCTGCTGATGACGAAGAGTCTGACGAAGATGAATCAGAGACCAGATGGAAGAGGCGAGCTCTTGTGCCGTTAGAATATAGTGATGAAGAAGACGATGAGAAGAAGAGCGAGGAGAGGAAGAAGAAGATAAGAGAATTGGTGGATACCATTCCAACAGAAAAGGAAGAATTATGGAAGTGGGAAGTAAAATGGGACGAATTAGATGAGGTATTGTTTTGATGCTGCTGGAACAAATTCACTGCTAATAAAACAAATCTCATTAATATTATTGATTCACGTTATTATAGAATATTCTTAATAAGAAATTGCAACCGTTTGTAAGCAAAAAAATTGTACATTATCTTGGAGAACAGGAAGACGAACTTGAATCATTTGTGATGGACCAATTACGTCGTAGAAGACCGGCGGATGAACTGACGAAGGAGATGGAAACGGTAACTCTCAAGTTCTTATTTAATGGTATAAATGTTTTTTTTTGCTAATATTATCATTTTGTAGACGCTGGATGAAGATGCAGAGATTTTTGTAATGAAATTATGGCGGATGCTTATATTTGAAACGGAATGTAAAACACGAAAAATCTAAGCCGATGGAGGGGAAATGTTGAAGAAAAGGAAGTCGTTGTCTTTGATATTGTACGTGAATAATAAATATTAACCTGGTGTTAGCATTGTACAGAGGAATTTCCTGATTGGGACTTGCAGACAAATCATATGACTTTGAATAATATATGACTTTACTGGAAATGAAAGCAAACGCGAAAGATCAAAAATCACGAACGATCTAGTAAGCAGTAATATCCAAGGACATAAGTTATGAGTGTTCTTCATTCGGTAATCTTGCTGGGACCAGGATAACCCAGTCGCCTATGAAGTCTATTCAACAACTCTAAATAATCGGGTTCGTTGTCAGGTGTAATAACTCCGTGACGAACCAAGAAATCAATAACAACTGCAATGGCAAAGCGTAATTCATAAGAAATAGAGTTGAAGTTATGGGCGAATATTTTAATGAAAGAGCTTACAAACCTAATCCACAGTTTGGTTTGAATTCACCATTACGTAAATGTTGTTCGAGCTGTTCGTTGAACAATAATAGGTGTTTAACTGATTTATAAAGCAGTAAGTAAATCGCATATATTATTGTATCTCATGAATTTACCTCGTTTAAATCCCAAAGATAAAAACATTCGACCTCATCATCGTTTGGCTTGGGTACAATGTCAACCGGTAATTCCAAATCGTAGATATATCTAAGGTTATGATAATCCATATTTTAGCCCGTCTTAAATGCATATTAATATATTTTAATTACAGTTAATTCTCAAGTTTGTACAGACACTCAACTGTGTCTCGGGCTGTATTTGTGTTTGAGTAACGTAGAAATAAGTTATGGCTCCAACAGGTTGGGCTTTTTCGGCAATATGACCTGGTAGACTAGCCTCCTCCATTGCTTCTTTTATCAGAGTCTGTTTAGCAGAGTGTGTATATGCGATGCCACCAGCTACTGCGTTATCTAACCAGCCAGGCCATGATGGTTTATTAGATGCTCGTTTGCCAATCCACATTTTCAGTTTACCATCCGACGTGCGGGTATATGCGTTGAGATGAACGCCAAATGTATATATGCCAAAAAGGCTCGAAGCAGCGCGTTCAATTACGAACGCTATATTGTCAGGGTTGGATGGATCACCATAGACTGGATAAAGCTCGTCGCGCCAGCCTAGTAATATAATACGAGGATAGTTGCGAACAGAACACGAGCAAGTTCCATTAGGAGAGGGGAGAGGCTAATTGGAATATCAAAACTGAGACTTTGCCTCACCACGCAAGTGTGTGAATGCATCCTCTTCTCTCCACGTGTCAACCAATTGCTTAATGACAGCGGTTCTCTTATCAAGCGTATCAATTCCCTTCTCGAACGTTACAAATTTCTCACTTATATCGAACGGTTTCACTAGAAATCTGCTATTGTACTCTTTTAATTTCTCAACAACGTCCGGAAATAGCAAACCTATTTTCCTTCCAAACAGTGTAAATGGTATCAATTTTGATTTCAGTATATCATGATCATCATCATCAGAGTATGGAAAGCAGTCGCATTTTCTGACCAGTTCAATCAATGAGGGCATTTTTGATGAACTGGATATGCAAGAAAAGAATAGAAATTCCTGTATCTGCTTTCACTTGTAGCAGATATAAAAATGGCAGCAATTGTCGGAGAAAAACGTGATATATGCTGTTTCCAATGGGATGGGTCATACTAATAGAATGGGAAGGAAAGAGACAATGATTGATTATCTCATTATAATTGGCGCCCATGTTAAAAAGTTTTAACGTCTCTCACATGAGAGAGGCTTGAAGAGACAAGAGTTTATTTGCGGGCACTTGAGCTAATAATACCAACAATGGTTGCACTATGTTGACTAGTACAATACCCTTTATCTTTCACGTTTTTTCGTTTTAGAAACTCAAAGATGTTTTGTGATACATACAAAGAAAGAGGTGGGGAGTATTTATTTATTGGTGAGGGTGTGTTTCACTGCTCGAGAACGTATTATTATACATACAACCATTATATCTGATTGGACGGCTTTTTTTTTTCGCGCTCTTTCGTTGATAGAACCCCCCTCCCCTTTGCGGCCCCCTTTTTTTGCAACTCCCTCTGCAGTTCACGTGTAAGCACGTCAGGGATAGTCAGCTCCTGAATATTATTAGAGTTGGGGGTTTGTGCATTGTCATCCTTTGAATACATAGGACGAAAAGAGATGATGATGATAGTCACAAAGATGATCTTGTTATACGATAATCGGGATATTTTTGACAGAACTAATTCTTTCGAGTTGACATTGTCACTCTAGTTCCATAAATATCCTGAAGCATACGGATAATAAAGCATAAACCAATAATAGACCGCAGTGTTCCAAAACATTGCCGTCAATTGGAGATGCCAAATGCAAGGCATGTGGGAGGTCGTGTGATATACCAAAGTGAGCATGAAATCTTATCAGAGTATGCATATCGGATGTCTTGAAAAGCGGTCGGAAGCGAGAACATTTGATTTCCGTCCCAAACGCCGACATATGCTTGGTGTAAAACGCAGCGTTATCAACACGGACAGATGCACTCACACTCGCATTATGTATAACTCAATCGATTCGGTCAACTCGGCCCTTTTTTTTTTCTTTTTGGCGGAATCATGGAAAAACCGACAGGTTCAGCTTTTATGTAATACTTTAAAATTTTTGTAAATTTAGGGAACTAACAGCGGCACTATGATGTAAAAGAACAATGGAGACGGTATAGATTTTAAATAACTCTTTTTCTTTCCCCCTAGTCTATTCCATAGTCGGCACGAATCGGAAAAAAATAACGAATTAAACAATAAACAACTCGTCAAAAAGACAATAAAGAGGGCAAGCTTTTGACCTTTTGCTGGCGTTTTTTCCATTACGCCCAAATAACAATGAGCATCAATAATCTTCCATCGGTTCATCGCATCTATTCTTTTTTGCCTTCCTTCTGGGAAAAAAAAAGGGACAAACCTAATTCGAGTACCAATAACCCGCTTCATATCCATTAGTAGACAATAATCCAAATAATAACATGATCAGCGTCAGTAATTAAAAGATATACCTGGAACATGAAATCAAGTGTGCAATACTAATATACTGATATAATGACAGCCTATTCTTTTTTACCCGCGGTTACTTTAATTGTAACCAAAGACTCATTCATGCTCACACCGTGCACCATGCCATATACGCCTATTCTGAACTATTGCCATACCTACACTGCCAAATTATGACTTCACAATCATTCTGTCCATGTGCAATCTTCACGCTATCTACGCCCAAAGAGGAAAAAGACAGCTGTGCATTTTCAGTTGAATCTTTTTATCACTAATAAACATGGCACCAATCAGTTGTACACCCCTTGAGAACGTAAGTACTACAAATATGTACAAAGCGTGTCCCAACCAGGTGTAATTTTAAACTTTGCCTATTCGATACAACATATTCCGGTGTGTGTGTATGTGTGTATGTATATGTGTGTGTATGTGTGTATGTGTGTATGTGTGTATGTGTGTATAGCCTTATTATTATATTTATTTTAAACCGCGAAGAAAAAAAAATTAAATTAATTCCGACCCAAATTCACTGACATATCACAATATGCTCCTTTTTGTAATATGATGACGATAACCGTGATGATGCTGGTGATGATGTACGAACACTCGGTCAATAAAATGCTCCCAACCTTGCCCTATCTCTAAACTCCACAACTTTCTGTTCCTCGTTATCTTTTCCTCCCCTCTTCTCTTGTAAATAGTCTCGTTACGGAAATCTCCTTGATTTCCAAACTATATATATACACACATATATATACAACATATATTACATATTTATAAAGTACTGTCAACATACTCAGACTAAAACAAAAATATCTAAAAAAATAAACCAGAAAGAAACGGCGAACTATAGCTCTTCGTCTTGACGATTATGACTTACGCTGTCTGAGTGACGATCAAATTCTCATGTTATCATACACTTATCACTCTCATCGACGACGTGCTTTCAGCGAATATACCATACCGTTTGACTGTAACGAAACACCTTATTGCACGAAATCTACGTCTTTACTAGTCGTGAATCTAGTTCAATTAGTAAAGGCGAGAAATAAAGAACAATAAAAGAAATAGTGCCTCTATAGTCATGGAGGAAATTCAACAAGTTTGTGTTAGAGCTGCCGAACAGCTATCAAGTGGAAACGTAAAAGTGAGTATGCATCATAAACTTGTCCAACTTCTAACTTCTATGTGAAAATTATATCTTGGACGTGTGTTGACAATAACCTCCCCTATACAGGATGCATATTTTACTTATATAGGTGCACTTGACGTGGCCTCTAAGGAACTGCATTCGATAAAATTTGTAAATAACGGTAAGTTTACTCTACCTGATCAGAGAACGAATCGGCTCGGCATGCTTATCTGGAAAAATGATATTACAAGTAGAATGTAGAGATTCGAACCAGTTGGAAGTGAATAGTCTTCCGCCCCCCCCCCTTCCTCCTCCCCTACACCATGTCAATAATATGATCATTGCTAATACTTCTTCCTTCCATAAATTAAAATAAATAAAAAACTTTTCCTCTAATAACAGTCGTGACATCGAAGCCACCGTCAGTTCCATCAATATTCAAAACACTTCAAGCCTGTCTAGTCTATGCAGAAGACATTATCAACAAAAACCAATCGTCGATATTAACGTCTAGAAAAAATGCAAATCTCAATATTTCTGTTCATCCTCCAACACCATTGCAAGAAGATCCCACCGACACTACCACATCTCCCAGAGCCCCTCCCATACCACCAAAGCCAATGCGTAGATCTACCCCTTCTCCACTTTCATCTCCCAGACAATCATATAGTGTATCAACATCACCTCCTACTAAACCACCTTTACCCCCAAAACCAACACGAACGGGAAGTGTAAGAAAGTTATTAAGGGAGTATGAAGCGCAGACCGCGGCCACAACAACTGCCACTGCAAATGATTCGGATAACGCGGATGAGGGTGGTGGAGAGGATGCTGATAACTCAGATTCGGATTCGGATGATGAAGATGAGGATTCAGGACAAGGTATGTGCTGTGAGCAATATTAAAAACGTCAGATATCCCAGTGTAACAAGTCAAATATCAGGCAATGCAAATAACATTATAGATAATACAAGGACATGTATAATGTCGACATATCTATGCGTCGGCGTAAGTCAAAGAGTTTCTGACCTTTATGTCTTGCTAGTTGCCTGTCATTGCTAGGGATACAACTTATAACTATTATTAAGACGATTCTTTACTGCCTAATATCAATCGCTTCAAATAGATTGATCTAATGTTCACTATTCTGATTCTCTATCATTCTGAAAATCCTGTTTATTACATAGGAACGTACTCAACATCTGACAACAATTTAAAGATCTCATCGGATACGTCTCGTCGACGTTCGGCGTCACCCAATCTATCCATAATCATCAGAAAGGAGTCACCAGTAGTTGACTCGGTTACTGACTCGCAAACAGATGAAGAGTCACCGAGCTCCGCTCATGCAGCATCGTCACCACCAACACTATCATATTATGCATCAATGGATCAGAATTCTCATCCGTTGTCATTTTTGTACGAAAAGTCAAATGTAGCATGTAAGGCAGTATATCCGGAGGGAGCCGTTGATCCCACAAACATAGTTGAAGCTACGGTTATTACAGACATTCACAATATGCAAAATCCAAGTTCGCCTACATCAATAAGTTTTACTGATCATGTGCCCAAAATTCCTGCGTCGCCTCTTTTAACGTCACATTCACGATTGGAACAAAAAATAAGAGTATTAGAAACAAAGATAGCTGAATATAGGGCTGTATCTAAGGACAGAGAATCCGGGGTAGGTATTAAAGACGATAAAGGACAATTGCTATCCGATTTGACTGATGAAGAGATATCGGATGCTATAAGAGAATTCAATGCTACACTGGCTGCCTCGAGACGAGCAATCACAAAGACACTAAAGCTTGTTCAAAAGGCAGCCATTGAGTTTGATGCTTTACAATTCCCACCCTACTTGATTGCATATCAATTGACACTTATCGAATCAGCAATATTTTTAGAGATAGATCCCACAGCACTGTTAACCCATTCACTCAAAACACCTGATGCAAAAATAACTGCATCAACGGACTTTTTCAACTATCTTACTCGACTAGTCGAGTTAACAATACTGACACCTACAGAAGCAGCAACGAGAGCTCAAATTATTCATCATTGGGTCAAAGTAGCAGTTAAATTGAACGAACTACAAAACTATCAAACACTGAAGGCTATATTGTCGGCACTTGGTACACCACCTATCATGAGACTTAAACGTACTTGGACATGTATTCCAAAGAAGAGCACAACTAAACTAGAGACATTGAATGAAATGATGAGCGAAGCAAGAAATTATCAGAAATACCGCGAATTCATACAAAAAAAGGGATTCGCACGGAGAACAATGGTGCCTTTTTTAGGAACATTTATTATGGATGCTACATACCTTCTAGCTGCAGTCAAGTCTCAGTCTCAAGTTGGGTCGAGTCAACATGGTAATGGACCTCCTCCTCCGACGCCAAATTCAACTAGTGTATCTGTATCTACTCCTTCTTCACCAAACATAGTCGCAGCAAGAGATGATCCTCGTGTGCAAGAACTTTTACAAACAATGCATCGTTATCAAACTGGACCCAAGTTTTCATCAACGCCACCATCGCCATACGTTAAATCGTCAACTAAACACAATTCACACTTCCGCACCGCTAGTCTTAGTGCTGCTCTATATCGTGGCGGATACAAGAGAAATGACGATGACGATGAAACACTTGAAGAAAAACAATGTCTGATTACACATTATTTATTAACAAGACCATGGATGCCTGAAAAAAGTGTTGATGAACTAAGTATATTACGTGAGCCACCTAAATACAAGAATGGCAATACTAGTTCCTCTCAGAGGAACAGTGGTGGACGCTTGTCTAGTAGTCTGGTGTCTAATCCATATTCTGAGAGCACAAGTACTATTACAACAAGTGAGATGGGGCGGACAAGTTCAGGTGGGAGTAATGATTCCCGACCCAACAGCATGGAAGACAGTGGCGAAACAGTGGTATCTAAACTAGAACGGGCTGTCGCTTTCAATGAGAAAGATTTTGTCAAAGAAAAAGACAAGGATAAAAGAAATCTTACCGATATGGTTAATAGAGTCCTATTCGGACCACGAAGTAGTTTGGACAAATCACAAGACAGAGAAAAGGATAAACTGAAAACAGGCGACAGAGATCGGGATCGTAAATCGGACGAAAGCGATACTCGCGAAGATTCCTACCGCATCTTATCAGATACAATATTCGTAAGTAGCCCAACATCAAATAAACGCCGTAGCTGGCGGACTGGGGCAAAGAAAATGTTTGGCGCACCTGAATCCGATAAACCGTACAATCGTCACTCTTCCAAGAGTGACCCGCCACCGTTACCAAAAGTACCAACGCATGCAAGAACATCATCAGCTGCTTCGCCGACGACCAAGTCGTCAACGTATGTTCCTACGCTACCGGCGCGTAGATCATTGGATGAGATAAGAACCGGAACGCCACCGCCATTGATGCCTAAACCTGCAACTTTGATGCAGAGAAGTGCCAGCGCATCGTCTGCGAGTGGGATAAGTGGTGGTGGGTCAGTGAGTGTTGCGGGTGGTTCAAGATTAAGTTTGGATGGTGCTGAAGACATTAGAATGGCGTTAGCTAGAAAAGTTGCGAGCGAGGTTGTCGCTGCTAGAAAGGAACAGGAAAGCAAGTGACTAACAACAAGAGTGCGTAGATTGCGGGAAAACACTGCTGGGATTTAAGAGTAACTTAGTGAGAGGGTAGGAAGGGGTATTTGGTGAGGTGGGTATGTGGTGAGAATGCAGTGAGAATGAATGAATTCCGTTATTGTACAGTGAGTGAATTGACACTGGAGAAGCGATCCCTGTATCTCTGGTAGCTATATACTATATCTATAAATATATACATACAAGTGTAAAAACAGGATTCACGCTAAAACGCGTTGCTATATGCTTAGCATATTCATGTAATAAAAGAACGCAGTTGATGTACGCTGGATTAAATTCTTGCAACGCTTGTTGCATTTACCATCCCGTTATGAAAACATGATAGCAAAGTATGAAAGCGATCAGTAACTATCATGGCAATACAAGAACATTCTGTTTAATTTTTGTTTACATGTTCGAGAATCACGTGAATAAGCCTTTAATTAATGTGACCGATTAATAATAACGAACGGAATACTTACGGTAATGTCAAGCTTGCTTCTTACTTATTTTAGACGAATTTCCGGCAGGTAAAAGTATACTAGCTCTTTACTCTCCTCGGGACGTCATATTTGTCTTACATTCAATGTCAGCAGAATTATCCTTCCTATCTCGAAGAGATGCTTCGCTAGTGGCAATCAAGTACATGATAATATCAAAAGAATGTATTAAATAGTCTAAAAATGTTCCCACGAAACGAAAATTTATTTACATAATTATTAGTTTTTTGCGGGCACTCCAGGAACATCGGGTCTTTGGGGGGGATAGGACCTTTTATAATACTTTAACACTCACCACAATGTTACAGTATTTTCAATAAACTATGACCATTGATCATCTGATTTGACATACAGTGTGTTACGAAAAAAATTGCTCTCGCCAAATTGAAAATATTTTGCATTATAAACAAGAAACACGTTTGTTTATTGCCAACGCAATAGTCTCTGTTTTCGTTGTAATTACCATTGTTAGCAGTGTTAACGTCATCCTATGTCATCTTTGTCATCAACGTCTGACTTGGCATATGCCATACGAGAATTTGGAGATGGCAAATTTCAATGATGTATATTGAATGTGGGAGGAGACTATGCTGTTATGGACACGGTGTGCATTGGATGACCAGGAATCCATTAGCTTGTGAAACTCACTTGTTAATGATAACTGTTATCGATGTGTGTGCAAAAAAACTGAATATTATGTACGATTTTTATTTATTTCTATTTATTTTGACTATACCGATTGGCTTGATTCTTCGAAGACGCGATCAATTTTCATCATCAATCGCTAATAAGTCAACATCCAAGAATCCATTGCTCATATAGTTTACATGTTCATTAATATTAATATTAAGTGATGGCTGGCTTGATTCTTCGAAACGCGAAATCAATCTTTACTAGTAACTCGATTCAATTGTTTAAGTTATAATAGATATTCTTTATTTTAAAATTTGTTGATATCATAAAAGTAAGTATGGTCATGAGTAGGAGTGCGAGGAGTCTGATAGGTATCAACACTCATTGCATCAGAGTTATCTGGTCGAGTAAAGAACAGCCGTCTTTCTGATTGCCAGTGATCGTACAATTCAGAATTGATCTTATTGAGATATTCTAGAAGACGTAGCCAGCGGCATACAAAATCCTCCAATTCCTCTGGACTTTTAATAGGGTTAGGGATAGTGTAAACTTCTCTAGCACACGTACCTGATAATACAGGGTGTTGCGAAAAAAATGGAGCGCAAATAAACTTGTATATCTCAGCAATTACCCAACGGAGACATATGAAAGTGGACTTATTTTAAAGCTTATAAACTACTTTATTAAGTATTAGTATAGAAATTTTAATACAAATTCTATCCCCATTTTTTTTTTGTAATACTGTTCGCAACGATTTTTCATAAATTTGATTAATTTGTACCACCTGAGGAATTTTATCCCACTCTTCTACCATAACTCGCTAATATCTTTAGGCATTCTTTTTTCCACATTGTTTTTAACTATCTGCCACATATTCTCGATGGGATTCAGATCTGGGCTGTTAGACGGCCACTCCATTACATGAATGTTGTTTTGAGAAAAAAATTCCTTTGCAACACGTGAAGTGTGCTTAGGATCATTATCTTGTTGCAGACCAATCTTCTACCATAGATCTGTTGGACAAACGGAAGAAGCTGGGCTTGCAAAATATTTACATAAAAGGGACCCATCCATTATTTCTGTAAAGCAAAACAAGGACGTTTTGCCATTCATCGAAATTCCATACCAAGCCATTACCTTTTGTCGTGATTTCGGTAATCTTCTAATCGGCCTTTCTCCATTCTTGTACCGTCGTGTTATTTTATTACAAAACAGATCAAAGGCCGTTTCATCTGTGAAGATAGTATACAGTTATCATTCAAGTAAGCCTGTGCCATGCTTTTCGCGCATCAATATGATTACTGGTGAACATTGGTGTAGCAAGTGGTATGGCGCCTTTTTCTTCATGTGTCGCCAAATGTTAGTATGCGAAATAGATACGCCATACGTTTCTTGAATTTTGATTGCAAGTTGACGAGTTGTCATGGCTGAGTTACGGCGAACTAATTGTCCGATCGAACGGGATATGGTTTGTGTAACCTTGGACGAACGACCGTTACCACCCTTATGTTAAACTACTCAAAGAGAAAGGCGGTTTACTTTTGCAAAGACGAGTAAAATAAACTTATATAAATATAGAAGCCATGTAAACAAACGCGTTTTTCTTTTGTTATTCAAAAAACAAATCTTTCAAATTACGCGCCATTTTTTTCGCAACACACTGTATGCACAATAAGGTCTATATAATATTGCGATCTTAACCTCATGGCAGTGAACTTGTATCAACAAGATGGGTATATCACCCACTCGTCGCAGAAATTCTCTACCGTCTCTAGACTTGCCCAGTCTCTCTGCTTGATTCTTTGTTATGGGATTGAACATTCGATCATGTGCATCCTTGCCCATACGTACCAATATTAATCATATTTACCATCTCATGACCAACGCCTTCGCTCCATATCTAAGGACTTCTAACAGATGTGAAATAACACCCACAACATAAGTCCCTTCATTGTAATCATCGGTGTCTTCTGGGAATTGCCAGATACAACGCCTACAAATGAACAAATAGATAAATACAAGAGCTATTACTATCTCAAAACAGCATTTCCATAAATTTGACTTACAGATTTTCCAACAACCTGTGTGCCGCATGAACCTGCAGCTTGACGCTTTCTGGTTTATTCTGCAAACCCTTTGGCGTCTTGATGGAGTCGATCAGACAACGTTTACCATCACTACACATGTATGCAGCATTTTTCCTGTCAACCAATTTCTGACACATTAGACGGATGCTGCTATTAATATGTTTATCCTATTAGAAGAAAGTTATATGAGTCAACAAAAATAAGAAGTTCCAAACAATCAAACATACTGACCTCTACAACAATCGTACAAATATCATTATTATTATTATAGACCTGTTTATCGATCACATCAGGTTTTGCGGCAACATAAGGCTCGCCAAAGATGCTTAGAAAGCATGGAGAGTTTGGATATAATGAGATCATTGAAATACATAACAAACAAAAGACCTTTCTCATAATTTCTCACTTAACCGTCAAGGGCCATTTATGGAATCCAGCAACCTGCACTAGTAAATTCATTATCAGTCTGTTAGTTTCAGATTCATCTTTATCAGCACGTGCAACTTTATTCAGGTCTTCTGCGAATGTTGACATCATTGTCCGAAATTTCGGGATGATTTTCAACACTAAATTTCTCATCGATCATTGTTTTACGATCGATTTCAGGAAGGGCGTATTTCTCTACAAAGCAAGAACATGTGTCTAAACAATGTTTATATTATAAGTATTAGGTCCACTAAGAAGACTGTTGGCACAGTGTAGTTCATACCTTCTATATCAGGGAGGACCTCGTTCTGTAAAACTGGTTCAAAGCTTACTTTTAGTAAATCCAAATCTTTATTCCTGAAATTAGATGCTGTAATATGGAGGTATCCCCAACAGAGTCAGAAAGTTTGTTGTTAAATATACCACCCCTTCCTGGGGTTTGAAGATTATTTTTTAAATCAGTAACAATTTGACTTACTAAAGTCTTATAATGTTCTTCTTTTTCCACTAAATTGGGTGCAACCTTTGCCCTAAGTCCAGTAATTTCTTTTTCTTTTTTAGCCTTTTCATCCAAATAAATTTCCAATTCTGCTTTTTTTGATTCAATATCAAGTAAATATTTATAGTCAGATTCATAAAATAAAACATCTTCAAATTGTCTAACAACTTTATCAATTGGTTTATTATAACCAATTGCATTAACCAATTGATAAGGAACAGAGTTAGCTCTTTGTTCTGCTAACAAAGATTTAAATAGAGCACGTCCATCAGGAGTTAAACCCATTTTTACTTTATTATTATCTTTGGATTGTTTTCAATTATCAAGTATTTTAGCAGTATGTTGAAGTAAAGCTTTATCCACAGTGTCATTTGGTTTTAAAAGATTATTATCAAAGATAGCCTTTTCTTCAGGTTTAAGAGCTCCCCCATGATAATTTGAGTATTCTTTAGCTTCGTCTATTGTATTTATATCATTTTTTTTGAATGTCATAATTTTACTTCCTATATTATTATATTTTAATATTAATAGATTAAATATAAAGAATTTAATAGAACAAACAAAAACTAATAAAGTAATAAAATTTGCGGTTGACCTGAAATATTTTTATTCATTCTCAGTATAGATTGGTTTGGGACAACTAATGTCTTTAAATTCATCTCTCACCAAAGGACTAATATTTTTGTAAAGATACTCTTGGTGTTTGTAATCTAATGGAGGCGGAGTTAGAATTAGGATGGAAAAAATTTTAATTTTTTTTTGGTAATTTCAGAAACGCTTGCTCTTCTAGTTTTTAACAAATTAAATCAGTATAAGTACCATTAGCGACCAGCTGGGCTTTGACAATTCCAGGTCGGGCCGCTTCAAATACAAAATGCTGATATTTTTGCAAGCCACTAAATTTTTTAAAAAAATTTCCTAACACGAAATTAAAATTTAAATACTGAAAGCCTTTGCCGTTTTCATAGCACTGAGCTTTGTTTAATCCTGCTGTACTTGATTTTTTGACAACCTCAACAATATGATTCACACAATCTACCGTTGTTTTTCGGTAAAGTTTTTTAATTAATCCAAAACTACCATCACACTTGAATTTAGTATGTCCAGGTATCATGAAATTTATTCAATACTTTTATAATAACCACAAATTATTAAATACGGGTAAATCAAATAGTGACATTATTTTTATTCTGTCCTCCTGCATTATCACAAGTAATCTTCGCCTTTATTCAATCTCTTAATTCCATCGAATACCATGCTCAGTGTACCATTAGGGGCCTTTGCCGATAATTTCGTCTTCATCGAGAACATAATTAATCTGTTCACGTACTGCTTCATCTTGAATACCAAATAAATGCACTTGCCCGCGGACCGAGGTAATAAATTTTACTTGTTGATCAGAATGAGGTACGTGAACATTTTTCAATAAATAAAATTTTGTTAATATTAATCGGTCATGTGCAACCAAGCTAGGCAACATGTGACGTCATATAGTGGATATAAAAAAAATTGCTGGAAACGCGTACCCAGGGCTCTACGCGTACCAACCCTATTAATATTAAACCCTATAGAACAATGTCCAAAGTCAGACCATTCAAACAACGAGATTTTACTGGTTGGCAAGAGTCTCTGGATCCTGAAGAACTTACCCTTTTATCTTTATTAAGTTTCCGTCGAAAAAAGTGGGATTTTTCCTTTAGCCCTTGTGAAGAGCATTTCGCAATCACGAAGTTTCTAGAGAGTATACCCGAAATCGTTACTGATAAGAGATGGATTCTTGCTGCTGAAAGAATTAAAGTAAAGGCAAGTAAACTTACATATCTATTATAGGGGCGAGGAGATAGGGAAGGAGTCGGACTACGTGTCGATGCAACCACCTAAGCGGCCTTAGTACGTCTTGGGCCGTTACGGAGTACGTCTTCGGTGGGCTCCTCCCAAGAACTTTTCCCCACCTAAACAGCCCGAGTACGTCTTGGGCTAATTACGGAGTACGTCTTCGGTGGGCTCCATCCCCAGTCTTTTTCCCACCTAAGCAGCCTGAGTATATGCCTTGGGCTAGTTATCTCTGGTGGGCTTTGGAGTTTGCAGGGCCTTCGATACAGAGTTTCTAATTAGTTCCTCTTTATTTTAAGTATGAAGCACAAACAGAGGAATTGAAAGCATTTTGGATACAAGTCAACATTGAAAAAATCGAGACAGAGAAGAAGCTGAAGGAGTATGAGATAGAACTGAGAAAAGTATGTAATATGTAATTCTGTCACTGATCTATCTCAAATCTCTTAGCTGAGGTTGTATTAATTTGTTCATGTTACTTAGGCCGAGTTTGCTGCCAGTTTTTTCAAAATGGGTAATGAGGCACATAAAATCCAGGACAAAGTGCGAATAGATTATGTATTGAATTCACATGCCAACACTAGCCAAGGGAAGGACCATGAGTCTGATAAGGTTTGCTTCATTGTCTGTGCAGTAGTAGTATAAATGGAATAATGTCAATGAGTGGAATGATTCAAATTACTGTACATCTTCGCAGGTTTCTGGCAAAAAGCGTTTTGCTAGTTTTGATGATAATCCTGTAAGTGCTTTGCTAGAATTGCTACTGATAGAATTCCACTGGACATATTGGCTCATTCTTGTGCATTGAATAATTTGCTTGTCAGTTTGTTACTCCTACTCCTAAGTATGTCTACTCTACAAAGCGCAAACGTGAAGAGGCATTGAACACTGGGACCCAGGTATTGATATACATGTTTATATATGATAAAATCTGAACAGCCAACTTATTAATCCTTGTATACAGAATTTCAAAATGAAGTTGTTGGGGATTGACTCAACTGATGAAGGTGGCAGTGACAGTGACAGTGAAAGTGATAGTGAAGACGAAGAATACGAGGACAAGGAAGGCAGTGATAATGAAATTATTGCTTCAGATTCTGTGTTTGATGATTCTTTCTCCCTGAAAGATTCAGAATGGAAGCTAAAAAATGGTGAATTGGTGACAGCAGTTCTTGCAAGGTGCACAATGAAAGTTTGGAAGGAATCAAAAAAAAAAAGCCAAGAAACCTGATGCATACATAATGAGTGTCATCTGGTATATGTCATGATATCTTTATTGATTGAACTCATTGGATAGGATTACTAACTTCAGCTACATACAGGCTTGGTTTATCCAGTATTGTTGATCTCACATCTGAATTTACCAATGGCATGTGGACATTCTTTGGTGAAGATTGGGATATTTTGAAAGCCAAGGTCTATAATCAGCTCAACATCACACCATTGAAATTTGAAGGCATCATTCATAAAAGTGTGAAAACCATAGAAGAGGTTTGGAAACTAGTATATATATACTAATTCTGAAGAAATTATTTGATACAACATTAAAAAAAATTTTTTTCCAGATGTGCAATAGCTGTAAGTATTGGGAGGCACGAGAGTTCATCTTAGATGAAATGAAGAATCAGGAAAGTGGCACCAAGTATCAACAAATTCTCAAAATATACTTCATTATGTATGTTATCATGCTTTTGACTCTGTTTTGATTTACTAAACTGAGTTTTGGTTTCTGTTATTAGCCTGGATATGTTTTTGAAGAATCCACATGTGTTTATTTGTGAAAATGGTCAAATGGAAAAGCTTACAGAAATGGAATATGTCTTGAGAATGATAGCACCTATCCTAGATATTGTATTTTCTGATGTTACACACATTGTTTGTCTCCGTTGGTAAGTATGAATTGATCTTAATAAGATACCCTATTAAATTTGTCTAATATTTATTGTATTGTAGGGGTGAGACAATGTTCAAAACTGCATCTGCACGCCGCATAATTGACTTAAGGGTTGTGTGCCATGGCCAAAATTTGGAGTTGAGTCACTCAGAGTGTGCTCGAGCTACAACTCCCAGTAAGGCTGTTAGGGATCGTAGTAAGTGCCTTCGCACAAATCAATGCATTCTCAATGAGTTTTTGAGGCAAGATATATCAGAGGATGATGCTGAGAACTCTGTGGTTTTTGGATTGCAGTTTGCTGGTTAGTGTCTCTACATCTTTAATGTCTTATGTAAATATGATATTGATCATACTTCTCTATGACATAGCCCTGTGTGGCCAACTCATTGGTGTTGAGTTGGTTGATGATGGGCTATACTTTGGTATTGAAGGGGATTCCTTTCTTTTCCCATCCCAACTGACTCAGATGAAGCTGTTGCGACATGCACTGGAGGTTATTTACTTCTTCAAGGTGAAGCAAGCATCCTAATTATAGTTGATGACCTTTTGAAACAGAATTGCTTACTCCTATCTTTGTAATGGTCAGGATAACATCCTACACAAGGCAGAGGCACTTGCTAAAGATAATCATCCATATAAGAAAATATTCAATTCTAGAAAGCCAAAACCAAAACATCAGAAACTGACATTCATCCGATCTCCAGATTTCACTCCACGGCAGAATAAAAAGTCTAAAAATACGAGTTAGTATTTGTTATGTAATAGTAATGGTAATGTTAATAAATCTCGGTTTGATATTGTTACAGTCAGCAATTAATTGCATAGGTGTGTTCTGTGTCGTGACGTTACACGTGGGAGAGCGATCGTGTAACCTCCTTGAGATTTAGCGTCTTCCAATGGCTGTTATCGGCAACGCCTACTAATGCTAATTCTTCTAAACAGTTAGTGACCTTTTAACAGGCTTTTGAATACTTA